>JBBPLG010000603.1:0-16578 GCA_038089695.1 Xanthoconium separans | reverse complement strand
GCAGCCATTGTCACTGCAGGCACCAATGAAGCCATCGCCGCTACCACACTTGTCGCAAGGGCACCCATTGAACGTGCCCGCACTGCACCACCCGATGGTGTCGCTCGGCTGCGCAAACATACCCTCGCAGCCTGTCGTCGAAGACACTGTCAGCGGATGGTCTGAAGAAGAGATGGCTCGATTTTACCATTCTGGAAGCAGTTTCCAATGTTGCCTTGACAGTTGTTTCCAAACTGGCGCGCGAGGAGACCACTCGCCTGTAAAAAACCTCGGTCAGTGATCATTGTTCTGTTACTACAGAATGGAGAAATCATACAGAGCGTTTGTCTACACCAGGCGTCGCAGACGCCAAGGCAGCAGCAGCAGCGAAGACGAGGAAGTTCTTGAGGAAGTACATCGTGATATAAAGTGGTTTCTTAGATGAGATGAAACTCGAAATTGAAGTGAATGTTGGACTTGATGAGGATCTCGAGTTTCAATAATGAGGTTTATATACGCCTTCAGCCCTCCTCCGGTCACCTGAAATGTTGCAGTACACGAGGCATGCAATGTGGTCCAACACCATGGTGACCTACATTGATGGCGCCCAATAAACATCGCCGTGGATCGAACCACGTAACTATGTTCACTCCCATCAACGCGCCGTTATGAAAGACCTTACGGTTCGAAGAGGAGGCGATGTCGCCTATAATTCGGGCGGGGCACGTCCGTCATTCGACGCACTGCATTGCTGGAGAAAAACAAGTGTAATTGGTATATTTTGTGTCAAAAAACAAGAAGCCCTAGCTTACACTGTCGACTAGTTGAAAAAATAGCTGGAAAGCTAAGGTCTGACTGGCAACAATGTCGCTCTAAGAAACCAAGATTGTTTTCTCAGAACAGGATCAGGAATATTTGGTAATGAACAGAAATCGCCGACCCGTGACCCAGTGAGCGGATCAAAATTTCTGTAATGGCCCAAGGCTTGAAGAAGTATTGTAGTTGCCGACCGGGGGGAAGTACTACTATCTGGCACTGCATCTGCATAGTATCAACACGACTGAGTAAGAATCCCGAATTTTGGCCCACTGTGCAAGCGAAGAGCGTACATTATTATATTAACCATGACGATGACCGAGCGCTGGCATCCTCTTGCTTCATTAATGTCATTGATGTGGCGTGATGACGCCGTGATGGTAGACATAGCAAGCGCGGGGTACTTTGTTACTTCACTTTTATGGACTCGCGATTCACACGCAGGACAGCTGCGTGCAATTCTGTGCATTCATCCGATTTTCGCGCAACTGACACAGCTTCACAAAAACTGGTACCTTGATACCTGCAAAGTATCCATCAGCTACTGGTTAACAGCTGTCGTTGCCTACAGGTCCACAGCGATACGGTGGACACCCCACCCTGATACACGCCGATGAGAAGACTGAACAGAGGTTAAATTCAAGTCGAAAGGATGGCAGCGATCACTGAGATTTCGTGCTTCGATAGTATAGGACTTGGACCGAAACGCCCGACATGATGTAAAGTCTCCAGGGACCCCTGTCATAGCCTAACGCTCACATTTGTGCCGAGCTTTTTCTGGCACAGCTCCTTTGTATGCTCGATGGGTCGTTTGCCCCGAGAGGAACTTGTCAAGACGTTCCAGTCACGGGATTTGGTCAGTGGTCGTCAGTGGTACGACGAATTTTTTCAGCAAGCTACTGCTAACAGCTATGTATCCCCCAGCATGACTTGACGTGAGGATTCCTCGACCAGACAAAACGACAGGCTGACAAGGCATTGCGGAAACGATATAGAAGCATGGGAAAACGAGAGCCTTCAGCACAGTGAGGTAACGGTGGACACTCGCTGAAGCCCCCATACAAGAATAAGGATCAAATAGAACTGGGAAACGTAGCTTTCCCCCGGCTCAGCCAAGCGTGATGAAGAAACCAGTTGGCGAGCTTGATCGTCCGAGAGACTGTAGGTGGAGACTGCCGTTGACGTCCGGGATGCGTCCCAATTGATGGGCACCGAGCAGGCTGACTGAGTGAGCCCCAATGAAGTGCAACGGACAGGGTTCGGACGTTGCCCTGCGAGAGGGTGTGGTGGGTGGGTGCGAAAACCGAGCGGGCAAGGCGCTTGAGACGAGGGAGCCAGCTCGCTGGCAAGGACGAGATGGAGTCGCGTGCTGCCTGCATGGCCACCTTACTCACTAGGAAGTCGCGTACCGCGACAGCCTAGACTACCAACTCGTGAACATGGTTTCAAGAATGGAGAAACAACATCACGTACTTGCTAATATCATCCGATGGGATTCAATCGCACCGGGGAGGTGACGGTAGCGAGCGTTGCATCCATTCCGACACAAAGATCAGCTGGCAGTCTCGCTCGGTAACGAAATACATACAGTAATGCTGTTACACATCAGCGCTGAAGGAATACATATAGTACCACTGGGTTCCGTACCCACGAATATCGTTCACGTCTGTCCCCGCCGACACAGTTTGACGCGTGCATTCACAGGCGTCAACGTGACCCCCATCGTCCACTTCAACAGCGCTTCTTTCTGCGCATCCCACGGCTTGTCTGCGAGGTCATCGGGAACTCGGATCTCGTACCGACGCACGACGCTTCCGATGATTGCAATCATCTCCGTTAGTGCAAAGCGCTGACCAATGCACGATCTAGCGCCAGCCAAGAACGGCATGACTGGAAAGGTACAGTCATATTTGTAGTAGCACAGACTAGCCTTCGGACTTACATGCGTGTCTTGGCCACTGGTAAGATTTCGTGTCGAGGAAGCGTTCAGGCTTGTACTCTGCGGCGTCGTCTCCCCAGTAGAGAGCTGCGACGCACGACGGGGTTAATTATGAGGCTGGGGGATGTTGTCCAAGATGGGGAAGACTCACTATTGTAGTGCACCCCCCATATATCGATGGAAACAATGCTCCCCGCCGGAATAGTCATTGTGAACCTACCAGTTTCAATAGAGGGGCTCCCGTCCGATCCAGGTTTGAAGAAGGTGCCGGGTAGTACAGTGTCCGTAAGCACGTCTCTTGGTACGCGCGGCACGGGAGGGAAGATACGGAGTGTTTCACGGATGCATGCTGTGGTGTATTCCTGTCCGCACCGTCAGTATGCGTTGATTGGGCTCAACAGAGAAAAGGTCTGACAAGCTTGTCCATATATGCTTTGTGATTCTGTTCAAATTTCAGTCATCGATTCGATCATGGAATCGGATCACAAAAGCTCACTGTGGATAACTGTGCGAAAGACATATCTGAGGGCCATACACGAGTGACCTCTTCATAGATCTTTTCCTGACAATCCGGGTAAAGGGCCAAGAATAACATTGCAAAGCAGAGTGTGTGACCCGTGGTTTCTGCAGCAAGACATCAGCATTCAGCTGAAGCATAGATGTCAGTGACCAACCTTGTCCAGCGAAGAGAAAGATCTAGACATATAAATGAGCAATACAAGATGAATATGGAGAGGCTACTCACAAAGACATTAGAAAGAAGTTCTCCTTCGCTTAACGTTTTCGAGTCACCCTCCTGGTTCATGTTGGCCATGACGAGATTTCGTAACAATGCTGCGCCTAAAGTTCCCTCACTTTCAGACGTGATTTCAGAACGAGCAGAAGCCACAAGATCGAGCATGTGAGTTCGCAACTCTTCAAATGCAACTTGTGTCCGAAGAGCACGGGAGGAAAGATAAGGCACTTTGATCAGTGACGACAAGCGGTAGAACCAATCCGGAGTGAACAACCTAAAAATATTATTATCGACGGAATCCATAAAAGCGGTTCCAAAGGTAAGCTTGTGACCCGGAGGCGGCGCCACAGTAGGATCGTCGGTCCGGGACACTCGTCTGCCAAAACCTGCATGGGCAATGACAAGAAGTGTTATCTAGAACCAGTTAGAACACGGCTCGACAGATATTGGAGTTAACATCATACCCGTTCCATGACTGACAATAGATTCACGGAAATGTCAGGACTAGTAGCGTCAAATTGTTCGAACCATTCATCTATGATGCGGAAGGCTTCTGACCAAACCAGCGCAACGTTTGCCTGAAATCGATGTTAGCCGTCAAGTTGGCAGAACGAATAACTACTTGCCTCGTTGAAGGCAGACATAGCAACAGAACGGTGGCGCTTCCAGTCAGAGCCTTCCAAAGTAACCAGATTTTCTCCGCAGAAAGTGAGGACCTCGTAAACTGCAACATCTTTCTGGAACGTGTGGCGATCCGAGGTGACGATCTTCAATGCCTCAGAGTCTGCGAGCCAAAATATTGGGCGAGCTAATGTCATGTCGACGGAGGCATAAGTCGTAGCTCTGAACTTCTCGTAGACTAGGTGTTCGCTTGTCAGATATGGCGTTAGAGGAGGGACGATCACATACACGAGAATTTCGCCGAAAAGTATCCAGCCATACCAGGTCTAGGGAATATGTCGCTTGTCACAATGGCCAGGAGACTGAAAGGTTTGAGCCATATTGGTATACGACCTGGGCAACCTCTACACATGGATCAGTGACTGCCTGGTCTGAGAGTGGAGTAGACACCACGGACATACTTAGTGCTTGTAAAGGCAGCTCTGATTGAAAGCGCTTTGTCCACTGCGAGCTTGACAGCCACCAAAATGATGGCGGATGCAGTCCAGCGGTAAAGGGATGTGGGAGGGGAAATGTCCATGCTGCAAGGTCCAGGAGGAGCAGAGAACCGGGGAATGTCATAAAAGACATCCCATCCTGGGAAATGCGAAGTACGTATGGGGTTACTGCATGGCATTAAGGGACGCAGTAAAAGAGCACGACACATTGAGACTCTGGCCACTTGGGGTAGCTTGTTCGTGCACTGTCACGCGAAACCAATGCCGACTCGGACGGTCATCCATCTCAATGAGACCATAAACCTAGGCCACTCCTGGAAGACCCGAGCCATTCACGATATCCGTAGCTATCCGTGATTCGTGAATGACAATGGCCGAAACTGGACAAGAGCACGGAAGCGGATAACTCCGCCAGTCTGACGGTGATCCGATCATCAAAGCTTATCTATATCTCTTGCACATACAACTGAAAATCTGTGGGTTTCCTCTACTCCTAACCCACTCGGGTTCAAGAAAAGTTGTGTGTACCTATTATATAAGATTTACACTTGCAGTTCGTTGACTTGAAGGTGTTGCAAAATGGAGTCATACTTCCTTTTACCACACGAATAAAAACGATATCATGGAGAAGCATCAAAAGATGAGTCCCATAATTCAGACGCTCGACCATCGCAACCTCAGTCCTCGTGCCTTGTAAAGCGTATCCAGAAAGATGCTTGCCACCTCGAAGATCGTCGGTGCGACAGCGCTCAAGCTTCCGAGACCTGTACACATTAAACAAGTGAATAGAAAGTCGGAAATGAGATCGATTTGGCAATGTGTTGAGCACAGGTGACGACGTCTCGACAGGCCGCTGTAAGAAGAGTAGAAAATAGGTACTTGCGGAAGGAATAAAACAACGTACTCGGATCCAATGTATTGCATTGCAGCCCATGTTGTACCTGACCATCAAATATATATCTTACCTTGATCCAGACAAACTCGGGCTTCGTTACACACCACCTATTTCATTCATCGGTCACCCATCGGAAAGAGCTAGGTCCAAGGACAAACCTGTCCAGTGTGGAGTGACGTAGTATTGGTATCTTCGGAGTGCAGCGCAGCGGTACATGATCACAGAGGATCCCTATGGATCCCACGAACGTGAACTCGTGTTGGCAACGTCAAACATCCGACTTACCTTGGGTGCAAATCCATACTATTGCGAACGGATCAGCATCTCTACAAGTGTGAAAGGGAAGTACTAAACCTTGTGGGTATCACAACTAATGCTCGTCACCCCGCGGACGCGGGAACCGAACGGGGTCAATCTGTGGTGACAGTTTTCACCATCTGGAAGACCAGCTCGTTCGAGGAAAGGAAGGATGAAAGAACCAAGACAATAGTCAGCGTGAAAGTTGTACTTCGCTGCAAGAGCACCGAACGCGACGAGATCAGACTCTATGATGGGCTCGAGATGAAGGGAACTTGCCACTGCATTAATGCTGTTTCTGATCCAAGGAGACGTGTCAGATGGTAAGACAGAAAAGGAAGCAAAAGACTATATACCGCTCAAATGGGCCGGCGAGCACCTTGGAGAGATCCTCTCCCTCGTCTATACCCTTTCCAGACGAGTCCCACACAGCAGACAATTGTCCATGTCAAGACTCACGTAAGGGGTACCTCGAAGCGGGACACAGACCAAGATGACTACTCCAAGCCCCAGCAAAACACGTGCACTACGATCAGCAGAGACAGTCGTAGGGTGGCTATGGTGAGACCGGTGATATAACTACAACTTGAACGAGTATCGTGAGGAGTTCAAAGGGCCTGCCAGACAACAATGACGCGCGAAATGTTACGCACGGTAAACGGCACCTGAGATCTTGCCCTCTCTCCAATCAGCGTGTGTGCCCAACTCCCTGTCCATCCTAGCTATTTCTTCGAGGATCCATTCGGGAGACTTGTCTTTAGCAGGGAGCTCAAAGTGTCGAGCGGGATCGCGTCACTTCCGTAGATAACTTTCTTCTCAATGTCGACCTTGACCTTCAAGCTCAGTTTTTCCTGTAGTATTATTTGTGCCGCAAAGAGTTTCATACCTAGTAGCAATGCTTTCTGGAATCATACCGTGCATGTTGAAATACGAATCAGCATGGACGAAGTTATACGAGTCGAAATGTAGCGGATCAACAAGGGCAAAAGGAAATACACACCTGTTTGTCGAGGGGGAGGTCTTGACAATAGACAACGAACCCATCCGAGTTACTGGTAATCAAGCCGGGCTGAAGTAATAGGCTACGACCGGGTTCCGTATCTACAAAGATCATTCACGTCTATCCCCGCTGACACAATTTGACGCGTGCATTCACAGGCGTCAACGTGACCCCCGTCGTCCACTTCAACAGCGCCTCTTTCTGCGCATCCCATGGCTTGTTTGCGAGGTCGTCAGGAACTCGGATCTGATACCGACGCACGACGCTTCCGATGATGGCGACCATCTCCGCTAGTGCAAAGCGCTGACCAATGCACGACCTAACGCCAGCCAAGAACGGCATGACTAAAGAGAGGTTCAATCATCATGGGTAACGGTACGGATTAGCCTTCGGGCTTACACGCGTGTCTTGGCCACTGGTAAGATTTCGTGTCGAGGAAGCGTTCAGGCTTGTACTCTGCGGCGTCCTCTCCCCAGTAGAGAGCTGCGACGTACGACGGGGTGAATTATGAGGCTGTCCAAGATGGTTAAAGACTCACTATTGTAGTGCAACCCCCATATGTCGATAGAAATAATGCTCCCCGCCGGAATAGTCATCGTGAACTTGCCTGTTTCAACAGAGGGGCCTCCGTCCGATCCAGGTTTGAAAAAAGTACCGGGTAGTACAGTGTCTGTAAGCACGTCTCTTGGTACGCGAGGTTCGGCAGGGAAAATGCGAAGTGTTTCACGGATGCATGCTGTGGTGTATTCCTGTCTGCACCGTCAGTGTACGATGATCAAGCTCAAGGGAGAAAAGGTCTGACGAGCTTGTCCATATACGCTTTGTGATTCTGTTCAAACTTCAGTTATCGATTCAATCACGGACATAGATTAGAAAAGCTCACTGTGGATAACTCTATGAAAGACATATCTGAGGGCCATACACGAGTAACCTCTTCATATATCTTTTCCTGACAGTCTGGGTAAAGGGCTAGGAATAACATTGCGAAGCAGAGAGCATGAGCCGTGGTTTCTGTAGCAAGACATCAGCATTCAGCTGGCGTATAGATATCGGCGACTAACCATGTCCAGCGAGGAGAAAGATCTAGATAAATAAATGAGCAATGCCAGATGAATATTGAGAGGATACTCACAAAGACATTAGACAGAAGTTCTCCTTCGCTCAACGTTTTCGAGTCACCCTCCTGGCTCATGTTGGCCTTGACGAGATTGCGTAATAATGCTGCGCCCAAAGTTCCTTCGCTCTCATCAGACGAGATTTCAGAACGAGCAGAAGCCACGAGATCGAGCATGTGGGTTCGCAACTCGTCAAATGCGACTTGTGTGCGAAGAGCGCGGGAGGAAAGATAAGGCACTGTAATCAGCGACGACAGGCGGTAGAACCAATCCGGGGTGAACATTCTAAAAATATTATTGCGGACGGAATCCATAAAAGCGGTTCCAAAGGTAAGCTTGTGACCTGGAGGGGGCGGCAGAGTAGGATCGTCGGTCCAGGAAACCCGTCCTCCAAAGCCTGCGTCGGCAATCACGAGAAGTGTGGTCTGGAACCAGTTAGAACCCGGCTTGACAGATACTGAACTTGACATCATACCCGTTCCATGGCTGACAATAAATTCACGGAAACGTCAGGACCAGCCGCGTCAAGTTGTTCGAACCATTCATCCATGATACGGAGGGTTGCCGACCAAACTAGAGCAATGTTTGCCTTTGAAGTTGGCGTTAATCTTCAAGTTTTCAGAACGACTGACTACTTGCCTCGTTGAAGGCAGACATGGCAACAGAACGGTGGCGCTTCCAGTCAGAGCCCTCTAAAGTAACCACATTTGCTCCGCAAAAGGTGAGGACCTCGTAAAGTGCAACATCTTTCTGGAACGTGTGGCGATCCGAGGTGACGATCTTTAATGCCTCAGAGTCCGCGAGCCAAAATATTGGGCGAGCTTCTGTCATGTCGATGGAGGCAAAAGTGGTAGCTCCAAACTTTGCGTAGACTAGGCATTCGCTTGTCAGATATGGTATATAGAGGAGGGACGATCACATACACGAGAATTTCGCTGAATAGTATCCACCCATGCCAGGTCTAGGGAATGCGTTGCCTGTCACAGTAGCCAAAAGAGTGAAAGGTCTGAGCCATATCGGTATACGACCTGGGCAACCACTACACATGGATCAGCAGTTGCTTATCTGAGAATGGAATAGAGACACTGCGGGCATACTTTATACTTGCATAGGCAGCTCTGATGGAAAGCGCCTTGTCCACTGCGAACTTGACAACCACCAGGATGATGGCGGATACGGCCCAGCGGTAAAGCGATGTGGGAGGGGAAATGTCCATGTTGCAAGTTGGAGCAGAGAACCGAAGAATGTCATATCAGACATCACGTCCTGGGAAATGTGAACTACGTATGGGGTTACTGCATGCAACGTTACGGTAAAGGGACGCGTAACTTGAAAGACTCGCTCACCTGGTCACTTGGGATAGCCTGTCACACGAGCCAGTGCCAACTCGGACAGTAATCTATCGCGAGTGAGACCTTAAAACTAAGCTACTCCTGGCAGATCCGAGCCATTCATGAGATCGGTACTATAACTATTCGTCGTGAATGACCCGAGTAGACAAGAGCACCATGGAACCGACGGTGATCCGATCACCAAAGCTTATCCACACTTGAACTAGTAGCTCCGAGTCGTGCGAAAGTGCCTACCACCCTGCTCCGGGACAACCCAGGGCCAAGAAAAATTGTGGATCCCTATTATATAGCGGTTCACACTTGGACTAGGTGTACTAGTGCTTGAGACTTCGGGAATAGCAGCCTGCTGCGTGGTGCGAATCATAACGACCACGGGGCGACATCCACGGCATAACCCGCTACGGCTACGCCCGCTGAAGCTGCCACACATTCTCACACACAACGCGGATTATATATGACGCTACTCATTCGACCTGCAGACGTAGCTACACTTTCCATACAGTGTGGCTCTTTACTTGCATGTGTCACACGCAAAATTAAATCATACACCACACGAATAACAATGATAGCATGGAGAAGCACGACAAAGATGAGTCCCATGAATCAGACGCTCGACCACCCCCGTCTTCATGCCTTGTAAAGCGTATCCAAAAAGATGCTTGCCACTTCCTCAACGATCGTCGGTCCGACAGCACTCGAGCTTCCAAGACCTATACAAAATAAATAAATAAATAAAAAGGATCCCAGCACGTCCGTACGGGCGACACGTACCATACAAGGCCATCATGGTCCCCTGCCCCCCTGGCATAGCCTTTGCCTCCGCCACTGACGCCTTGAGATCAGAGATGAACGTCTCCACGACTTGCAATGTCAGACGCTAACCCAGGATCTATCGTCAATACCGCGTCGCAAGGGTATAAAGAAGAAAACAACACGACGCACCGTACACGCGATATGCACCGCAGCAGGCCCACTCAACGCATTCAAATGCCACCCCTTCTTGGACATCTTATCCCCGACTTCGTACACGTTCACTGATTTATCTCGAGAGCCGAACGCGACGACGGAGGCTGGAGGCGAGCCGAGCACATAAAGTTCGGGGATGGAGTTGGTGATTGTATTGGCAATGTGTCGAGCACAGGCGACGATGTCACGACAGGATTTGAGATAGCCGCTGTAAGACAAGTAGAAAATTTAGGAAATAGGGATTTGTGGAAGGAATAAAACAACGTACTCGGATCCCATGTACTGCATCGCAGCCCATGTTCCAGCAATCAAAGCACCAGGTCTGCAAAGAGAGGAACACAGATGTCGATTCACCGGTACATAACCATCAAATATGTATCTTACCTTGATCCAGACAAACTCGGGCTTCCATATACACCACCTGTTCCATTCATTGGTCACCCATTAGAAAGAGCTAGGTCCAAGAACAAACCTGTCCAGTGTGGAGTTACGTAGTATTGGTATCTTCGGAGTGCAGCGTCGCGATACATGATCACAGAGGATCCCTATGGATCCCACGAACGTGAACTCGTGTTGGCAACGTCAAACATCCGACTTACCTTGGGTGCAAATCCATACTATTGCGTAAACACCGAACGAGTCAGCACCTCTACAGGTGTGAAAGCGAGGGGCCAAACCTTGTGGGTATCACAACTAATGCTCGTCACCCCGCGGACGCGGAAATCAAAGGGGGTTAATTTGTAACGACCGTTTTCACCATCTGCAAGACCAGCTTGTTCGAGGAAAGGAACGATGAAAGAGCCAAGACAACAATCAACGTGAAGACCGATGTTGTATTTCGCTGCGAGAGCACCGAGCGCGACGATATCGTCCTGATTACCATCCGGGAAATTGACCGCTGAACCAACAAGCTAAACACGTGATATCAGACTCTATGGTGGGCGAGAGAAGAAAGGAGCTTGCCATAATAGTATTGCCGTTTCTGATCCAAGGGGACGTGTCAGATGGTAGGACAGAAAAGGAAGCAAAATACTTGCATGGCTCTGCGCACCCGTTTCAAGTTGACCTGGCGCGTCGCGGGGTCGACGGGTATCTCATGGACCTTGACACCCATATAGGCGCCACCTTTGTCAAACGCAGCATGTGCCGTGACCGGGATGACCCTGGACGCACATTGATCATTTCCACGGGTCACCACTAAAAACACACACTCACATTTCGGGCTCAGTGATGCCTTTGACGTCGCGTGCCCAGTCCCGGTAGGTCTTGATGGCCATGATAATCGACTCAGTACCACCGGAGGTCATCGTGCCAGCACCATCTGGATTTTTATACATCCGGAGACACATGGCTACGATTTCGGCCTCCATCTTGCGGACCGACGGGAAGACGTCGGGATGGAGGGGATTGGAGACTGCATACCGCTCAAACGCAGCGACGAGCACCTTGGAGAGATCCTCCCCCCCGTCTATACCCTTTCTCGATGAGTCCCACACACAACAGATAATGAGGGGCAGAATTTTACGCACGGTAAACAGCACCTGAGATTTTGCCCTCTCTCCAGTCGGCGTGTGTGCCCAGCTCCTTGTCCATCCTAGCCATTTCTTCGAGGATCCATTCGGAAGACTTGCCTTTAGCGGGGAGCGCAAGGTGTCGGGTGAGATCATCACTTCCGTAGATAAGTTTCTTCTCAATGTCGGCCTTGACCTTGCCAAGTTCCTCCTGTAGTTTTATTTGTGCCGCGGGGAGTTTCATAGCTAGTAGCAGTGCTTTCTGGAATCATGTCGTGGGTGAAACACGAATCAGCATGGACGAACGTTAGCCGGACCGGTTATAAGAGTAGCTCATTGGCCCACCTTGGACGTCCACACGTATCCGTCTACGACGGTCCGCCTAAGTCCCCGGGCACGCAAGTGCCGATAGACAGAAAGAAGCTGCGTTACCAGGACGTACAAGAACAGGAGCGTCTTGACTGCTTCAA
This sequence comes from Xanthoconium separans, assembly GCA_038089695.1. Taxonomy (NCBI): domain Eukaryota; kingdom Fungi; phylum Basidiomycota; class Agaricomycetes; order Boletales; family Boletaceae; genus Xanthoconium; species Xanthoconium separans. The sequence continues at coordinate 4,384 of JBBPLG010000603.1, read as the reverse complement.
ACGGGTTGCGTGTGCTGTCGCAGCACCAGTGCCAAACAAGTTGTCCAACGTCCGAGGCTGGTCCAGCATATTTGTCTTGCAACAGTGACAACGTGTCTTGTATTTTGTCCATTCGTCGAAGTTTTGTTCTTCGAGTGAATGACGGAGGAAGTGATAAAACTTGTGTGACACGTCGCGTCGTGGTCCGAACTCTCACCATGAACAACTTTCGCATGGTCGGTGTCATCCGTTCATCTCACCAAATCCCCATTCAGAACTTGAATTCTACCAGCTGGCAGAGGAAGAAGAGAGCGACGATGCAGCCGAAGTCACCTGGGGTACGCTCGCCCGCATCGCGACATCTGGTCGTTGACATCCGCACCGCGCAACAGAGGATCAGCAGCACATCAACACGTTTTCGAAGCTAAACACGCGTCTACGTGGGATCGAGGACAGACTTGAGTCGCTCAAGGTGAGCCCAAGCTTTCTCTTTGTCGAACCCGCTCACGAAGTAGCAGCAAGAAAAAGAGGCCCTTGATGACCTCGCAACTGAACTCGAGCTCACAGACGAACACGAGATCGTGCTGTACGTTCCTCCTTTTCCACCCCCATCTCTCATTCTCAACCCACACAGATACAAAATCGGCGAATCCTTTCTCCATCTGCCCCAACCGCGCGCTCTCCAACGACTTGAAAAAGACCACGCAGACATAACAGCCCAATTTACTTCCTTGTCCGCCACCGCTGGAGAATGCGAAAAGGGGATGAAGGAACTCAAACTCGTCTTGTATGCCAAGTTTGGGCGGGCCATCAATCTCGACGAGTAGAACAGCCCATGGATATACTTTTACGTGTATGGTGACACCGAACAACTGCGCGGCTGATCCCACGGCCATCCTCGATGTCGACTAGGTCCCCTTGGTTTCCAATATCTTCATCTTGCCGCGTATGATGCAATAGACCATGTGAATCAGTCCCTTATCGTGAAAGTCTCGAAAAAGACCACCTGGGTATCACCAATGACAGGTTGTATACAAAAGGCCGCGGGGAACGGTGACTTGAATAATTGCAAGGGTAACTCTGATAGATTCCGGCGGTGCAAATATCTTGGAATCCGTTGCAGTCATTGAACGTACCACTGCACCCGTCGCTCTTGGCATTCGCTTTCCCCTTCGCTCTCAATGCAAAATGACGATGGCGACGTGATGTCGCCGCGCGCACTGCACAACCACCACCGCCCACCCCCAAGGACGTGCGCCGCATGCCCATCACCACTGCTGGCCACAACGCGATGTCACCGACGACAACGGCGACGACATCATGGCCGACGAGGACGCAGCCACCGCGGCATCACCACCACCACCAGTGACGACGACGACGACCGGTGTCCCCACCACTACGACCACGGCGTACCACCACCACCACCACGTCCGTGGCGCGAGTGCGACTGGGGCGGTGCCGTAGTCGCCATTGGTGAATGGTGACTACGTCATTGCCCAAGCCGTGCCGGGGGTATGTCTCATTGCTTGTAATGGATATATTCCATGTTTGTTTTATGTATCGCGTTGGCGATTGAGAACTAGCGAAGAAAAAAAAGCCCCTGATGATCTGGCAGCCGAACTCGAGTTCACGGATGAAGGCGAGGATCGTACTATACGTTACTCCTTTTTCGTCTCATCGAGAGTCTACCTTGTACTGTGTCTATCTTTTTAATGTCGGGTCCTTGAAGATAATCTGTCCATTTCAGCGGAGAGATGCGGAGTCTCCCAAAGTGGAGTAACATGAGTAACATAGCGTCATCGACTCCACCATGTCGCTCAGTTCCGCCACTGGTTCCGCCAGCAGAGATGAAGTCAGAAAGAGCATTCGTACCCTCACAAGCCTTCTCCACCGGTTCAACGTACAGAAGTTACCATCCAAGTATTCGAAAGACATTCCTCCTATTCTACGTCACTTTACCACCCTCCTAACATGTGGCAGGAGGCAGGACGAACAAGCAAAGAAAGTCATCGCAATCACCTGTGCCGTCCTCTCTGGCCGTGTTAAAACACTAATTGTTACTCAGAATCGGTTGCTCACATCGTCTGAGAACAGCCTCTCCATGAAAATGATTCAGAAAGTCGAACGCACGCTCGAAGACGTCGTAAAAGGGTAGGATCACCTTTTCCCCAGATTTATTGATCAAGAGACTGATTGATACAAATTTCGCAGTGCACCGAGTGTGCCTCTCGCTTCTCACATCGCCGATGTATGGACTGCTATATCCGCTTTCAAAGGCCTTGCGCCTAATCGCGATAGTCAAATCGAGTCTCTGCAGCTTTTCTTTCTCAGACGAAGTTACCGCAAGTTTTTTGCGCGTTTCAAGGAGGGCACAAAGTTGTGTGGAAATAGATGGCTGTATGAAGTAATCGACGACTGGCAGCCCAATCACCCGGAGATCCCCTGCAAATGGGTCGTCATTCCCCATTGGCTGCTCACTTTTTACGGCATACCACCAATGAAGTCCAGAATGGCCGGAGAAGATGTGGAATGGGAGTTCTCAGATGACACGAAGCAAGCCTGGGCCAGGGTGCTGCGAGTTATCTTGAAAAACTTACACGATGGGATCGAATATGTCATGTCAGCCAGCACGGAGCAGAAACCTGCGGCGATGAGACGTGTCAACTTCTCGTGTGCCGCCCTCGATTATTTCGTTAACTGGGACGCGGCGATTGTGAAAACTCTGCTAACCCAGACAAGCCTCGTCAACGGGATAACAACCACATTTATGCCCGAAAGCAGAAGTAATTGTATGTATTTCATACGAGCTTGCTACGCGGACAGCTGATTATGATATGTTTCCAGCCACGGATGAGACCTGTGAGTTTGCCATACGTCTACCAGGCGATTTAGATTCAGGAGTGTAATGCAGACGCTAAAAATGACAAGCTACAAGAAATAGATGAAACTGGTGAACTTGGCCTGTGTTACATGACAATTCGGTCTCATGAAACTCTACCATATAGATGATGAAATCGACGAGCTTCTCCAGGAACCGAATGAAACCAAGGGTCAGCAAGTATATCGGTATCTTCGGACGCTTGTTGCATGCCATGCCGCAGTATCCGAGCTTTGCGAGGACAAATCGATCCCGGAACTCTTGAAGAGACTAGAAATTGCGCTCATAGAAGTGCCTCCCTCCCCGCTGACTGTATTGACTCTTTATCAAGTCTCCGACACATTTGTTAACCGGTACCCGGGCATGAAACTATCTAGCGAGGATGTGTTAACCACGCTGACGACGCGTTATTCAAATAAGTTCGCTGGTTGCGTGCACGCAGAGGCTACGCTGATGGGTCTCGTCAATTATTATGGTGCTCAGTCAGGTCAGGGCGGGGTGGTAAAATGTGAGAATGTGCACCAGATGCAGGATATCATTCAAGACGTGCGTTCTGTTTCAAGCCTTTTTGTTAGATGATGCTGATTATAATTACATGCATAACAGGTCATGGTTGCCGGGAAAGCAGTCATTGCTGCCAGCAACAAATGTTGTTGGTGTTGTGACTGGCTCGGCCACAATCTAGACATGGAGTTCCGGCTTCCGGGCACACATGGAGTTATGTTTCCGTGGGATCCTCCGATCGGTGTTGACGTGCCTGTTTTGGAGAAACTGGAGAATGTGCTGTGGGAAGAGATGAAACGCGCCGTGTCAAGTGAGATCCATGCCTTGCTGTATTCCCAACATACTTCTCCCGCAAGCTCGGACGAGGGACGAACAAGGAAAGCGATGCGACGTTCTATACCCCGCGAGTAACAGCATCACTACATGTATTTCGTTGCAGCACGGGACTGCCCACTGATCTTTGTGTCAGAATGGTTCCACAGCGTACAGGTTTCGGGGTGCAATGCTCAGTTCAAAGACGATACCTCCCCCGATGCGCGATTGACATCCTTCGGATTTAGCAAGTAAGTTGTTTCTCCGAACTATGTTCACGACGTTGGCATGCTAGAGTACAATAATCCCGGAACATTGAGTTTACAACGAGCTCTATAATGTGAACAACCGTGGTCACATCTGGGGTGGCCGCCCTGTTCTTTGAGTTCTCAGGAATATGCGAATTGGGACGCATCCCGGACGTCAGCGGCAGTCTCCAGCTACAGTCTTAGGACGATCAAGCTTGCCAACTGGTTTCCTCATCACGCTTCGCCTAGCTGGGCTGCCTCTACGACATCCAGTCAGTTCGACGCTTCGTGCGAATGCAGGGTAGTACGCGTCCAGCAGTCACATTTAAAATTAGTGATGGAGAACATAATCATTCAAGCGATATCTACATCCAGCACCAGCCAATGATTTTACGGACACCTCCAACACTCTCCTACGGACATTTTGGTAATGTTAGACGTTGACGTTGACAGCGATGCAACC
>JBBPLG010000602.1:0-16651 GCA_038089695.1 Xanthoconium separans | reverse complement strand
CGCGCTGAATAAATGTGCAAACGGACCCTCATAGTCCACCGCCGACGAAGTCGAGCCCGTATCTACACGCGCGACCTCGCACGTGTGTGGGGAACTGAGCGTCGTGACACGCCAATAGCTCAGGCACTCTCGCGGGCAACTTGTTGCCAGTCAGTCAGTATGTAGTACGTGCAACGCCCAAAAAAAATATCCGATGGGCCCTGGTTCTTGTTCGCTTCCGCGCTCGCTTGAACGTGTGTGTAACATACTCATTATTGACGTGTGGGTTTCCATGGGATTCATCATCAATCGCTCTCTTTTCTCTTTCTTGTTCGAATGAACTCGTGGGTCTTTCTGAACATCTCGACAGGGTCGACACCATCGATATCCGAATCTGACTGACAAAGTTGATCGGAGACGAATCGAAAGGAGTATAGCGTCTCGTCGTCGTTATTATTGAGTGACATAATTGATGTGGTTGTCTAGATGTGCAGCCCCGCGCGCGTCCCATATGCGCATTGTCCATACGCTCAGGAGTCAGCTGTCACCTTGCTGCGTCCTGGAACCTGGAATCAGGCGGTCGGGCGCCGGGGCATACCCGGCTAGATATTTAAAAAAAAATACTGACTAACGTGTCACGACGGACATGATCTGGCTCGGAAGTACATACGTACCCTGGCCAGGTCCCAAGGCTTATCTCTATGATCGCCCTGCAGCCAAGTGAGGCATGATTGAGTTCGAGGCTGACCTCGACCGACGTCGGCTCGCTCATCAGAAACACACCATTCTAAATCCACCATCATACATATCTCTGTTACGTTCCATATCATTCATTAAAAACAGGTACAGTGATGTTCGTGTCGTTCAACGACATCCTCCAGACAGTTCATACAGGACTTCACACGGAAATCCCGGTATAGCCCAAACCAGCGCCCTTGATCAGTGTTTCGATCAACTTCATGCCTTCCAGCACACGTTCCTCGTCTAGACGTTTGCCGACGACCTGGACGCCAACCGGAAGACCCTCCATCGCCACCGCATCGTACATCCGATAGTTTTGCCGCTCGATGGCGTTTCGAGCCCGGAAAGAAGGCGGAACGACGTCCGTACTCTTCACGTGACTGATTGGCATCACCCCGGCACTGTAATCGAGCTATCATCACGGAACAGTCAGACAAACGAGCTGCGGTCATATCTCTGGTCGACCCACCAAGTTGAACAAGAAGGTGTAGCCACACGCTTTCCATCCGTGACGCATTCCGCGGTGCGGCACGGCTGGTAGTGCGTTTGGCACTGTCAGGATGAAATCAACGCCCTTGTCTCCTCGTCCACCTTCTACCTCGGTGTAACGCCACACCTTGAACCACTGCGCGCGGTAGGCCTCCCGTTTTGCTATCAGCGCAAGGTACTCCGAGACGTTCTTCTCGTAAAAGTTGTCCACGAGGCCCGCATAGATAGGATCGCGACGAATGTACCTCAGGTACCACGCATATATCTTCATGATGAAACGGGGTAGACCAAGGGCGCGGAATGCTGGAATCATTCCTGGATCATTCGTCTCAAACCATCGGAATGGTTTCGCAGCAGTTTTTCCGCCATCTGCCAGGAGAAGTTGAGAAGCGATCTGAAGCCCTTCGTATGGGCTAGGTGGGTCCCTGACGCAGCATTAGATGCGTTTATCCACAGCCGAATGCCGCTTACAGGGCAACGACTTCGTGCCCGTTCTTCTCCAATACGTCGGTCACCAACTTGAGAGCCCTCAGACACGCAGGTGAAGGGGCAACAACGCCTAGAACCTGTCTAGTAGTATTTCAAGCTGCGGAAAGGGACCAATACATACCATCGTCCCACAATACACCCCACCTAAGGGGTCCTTCGATGGGCAGTTCCACCTCCCTCCATGGCATGTTGAGAACCTACGACACGATGTGTATGTCACAAGCAAGAATCACAGGTTGCTCACGGAATGATCATACTCCCATGGTTTCATCTGGAATACCGCACGCCAAAATGTCTCAAGATCTTCGAGCGTCTTCGCCATCGGACTGTGCGTAGCCGGCACCCCCTCTTGTCCAGGAATGCTCGTGGCGCTCCCAGTCCTTATGAACCGATGCATGCTGGACTTGATCGAATACGTTCCCGAATAATGCGACGGCACTCGCACACTACCAGCGACATCCGTGCCCACACCGATCCTAGACCCACCCAAGGCCAACAGGGCGCTCTCACCCCCCGACGAGCCGCCTGGACTGTACCCCTTCTTGTGCGGATTCTCCGTCCTCCCAAAGACGTCATTGGAAGCTTCGAACGAGAGCATCGTCGTCGGCACGTTGGTCTTGACAAACGGAATCGCGCCGGCGCGGTGCAAGAGCCTCACGAGCGCACCGTCGTACGTCTTGAGTTTGCCCGCCATCGCCGAATACCCAATGCATGCATCGTACCCCTTGACAGCGAGCATGTCCTTGAGGGACACGGGCACGCCAGCGAGCGGGCCGGAGCGGGTGACCCCACGGGCCCAGCGCTCCGCGGGCTCGATCATGATCTCGGTGAGGCAGTTGGTTTGGGCGTGGGCTTGGAGTGCGCGCTTGGCGTAAGCGGTGAGGACATCGGAAGGGTTGAGGGATGCGGTCTGGACGCTGGATACGATGGCGGAGATGGGGCGGGAGAGGATGTCCTTGTCGATGGGTGTCAAGGGCTGGTGGTAGACTTCGGGGAGGGACGCGATTCGTTCGGCGCGTTCGCGTTGCTTGTCGTGGCTGTGAGAGAGGCGTGTGTGGGTAGTTAGACCGTGGGATTAACGAGGCGATAAGGGAGATCCTCACCAAGCACGTCGGTGCGCTAGAAAGGAAAACAACATGAAACTCAGAGGTCACGCGACAAGAGACGTCGGTTCCGGTTAGCGGCTAGTTGTGGTCGTCTGGTGACCTGTGAAGACGGGAGGTGGAAAAGAAGGGATTCAGAAGTTCTTAAACTTATATACACAAGCGAAATACTCACGCCGAGTGATCCCATGTTCACTCTGTCGAAGCAATCTTCTTGAAACATTGACACTGATATACTCCCTTTTTATCATCACAGTAACATGTCTCTGGTAGTATATCGGATAGTACACCCGCCTGTCACGCGGGAGAGCGGGGTTCGACTCCCCGCCAGAGAGTCTCTTTTTTGCCTCCCTTATGCTTTATGCTCCGCTGGCTTGGCTTGATAATAATACTATTACCATGCATCCAACCAGGAAGACTGAATTCCACATGTCCACGTCGTTCAAAAGTATGCACACCAAGCCCGACAACACATGCTACGTCTCACTCCTTCTCACCGCACCGTCCCCCAACGCATTCCGCACCCCACTCGTCCACACACCCAGCTCCTTCTCCAGCGCCACCAGACTCTCCCTTACTTCCAGACCCACTTCACCGCCCTCATTCTCCCGACCAAACCCAACCAATAACTCTTCCCTCGCTTTCAACAACGTCTCGTACGCAAGTTTCAACCTCATCGGACCGCTGGGCGGAAAGGACGCCGTCCGAGGCGGCGACGATGACGAAGCCGATGGCGATGGTTCATCCACCGCGAGCAGTTTTCCCAACTCGGCCAGCGCAACGCCGCGTACAGGATGTCCTGGATCGAGCACGGCATACAGCCCTGCGACGTGCTTGGCAGCCGTCCGAATACTCTCATCCAAAAGATCCTGTGAGACCGAGTCGGAGAACGAGCCGAGCAGCAACGACTGATGGAGCTTCAAGAGCGCAAGAAGCGGATGAGACGAGGGCGGTAGGCCGGCCGAGACGAGAATTGGAATGATGTGGGTGGTGAGATGCGTTGCCTTGTTGGGATCTACGGTAATGAATGAGTGACAAGGATGCTGGACACGGTTGATGAAGAAGCGCACCGCTTGACTGGAGATGCGTTGCTTTATCCAGTGCTTCTTGGCCGATGCGAACTGCATCGATAACAGCATCAGGGTCTTTGATCGCAGTTTTACAAACAGAACAACGAGAAAGCGGGTTTTCTTCATTTCTGAATCAGAAATCGCGCTCGAGTTATTAATACCATCTACGTACCTTCCGTAGGGAGAGGGCAGGCGCCACCACATGACTTGGGACACAAGACTGCCTCTCGTGGATCGACGACGACCGTAGCGGCTTGCTTGCACAGCGCACACTCACAGATGAAAGTGTATGTTTCAGAGAGTGCTTCTTGTCTCTGTGCCTTTGGGAGAGTCGTGTCAATGTAAGACATGAATATCTGGACAAAAAAAAAAATGAAAGCTTGTTGAAATCCGCTTTCAGGGTACGCACTTGCTCCCCGGCCGGGATATCGCGCAGAGCGACGATGTTCATGACAGGTTCTTTCATATTTGTCTTACCGCTGCGAGGGAATACAACAGCTACATTCGGGAGGCATGAATGGTTCGTGAGTGCGACCAGTGGTGATACGATGACACCGATTGGTGTGAGCGAGGGTGAGGTCAGAGCAATGGTGTTCGTGATGAACTAGGACAAACAGAATGAGAGAGAAAAAAATTGAAAGCTTGCTCGACACTCACTCTCGAAATGATGCTGACAAGGTCGCCAGTAGACAGAATGCCATATTCTTCCAGGTCAGACGGCGCTGTCAGACCAAGGTATCTGACGACCGAGTGCGCCAGGTGAGTGTGAGCCTCGACGGAGGCAGATTGCTGCGGTGCTACCTTGTCTTGGAAAAATATTTTTGTCAAAGGGACAAAAACTTGGTAACACCAAAAACCCACGAGATTGCATTGCCTGTACTTCTCTTGACTGAAGATGTCTATGAGTGCTCAGACGTCCTGAGTGAGGGAAGACGAGGTGACTGACCCATCCGCTGTTCAGACCTTTTGATTTCATTTGCCATAAAATGCGACCCAAACACCGCACTGCGTCGTTTGGAACACCTAATGCAGCCGACGGAGCAGTCTCCGCCCATCGTTTCAGCGCTTTACACTCGTGCTTGTGAAAGCTCCAATCTGTCTTTTGACAACTCTGTGCAAGGTGACTAAGGTGTATTGACACGAGTAGTCGAGGACTTACGCTGCTACAGTATCTGAGCATTCCACAGGCAGAACATCGCATAAAGGAAGAGGATGAAGCAGGCTTGGCGCAAGAAGAACAGTGCGAGTCGAGGTATTGGTTAGAGAGTACGAACACATGGGCGTCTACAGACATGATCATGCTCCCTTTACAGAAAAACAACACGTCAACGAATTCACCCAGCATCTAAGAATATCATACCAGATTTGACATGTTGCCTTGTCCACAAACCCCTCCCAGAACGATCTGTTTTCCGGATTTCGAGCAGATTCGGAAGCTGTGGATAAAGGCCCTGGGTGTCCAGCACTACGTCATCTCGCACGGTAGAGGTTGAAGCTTGGGGTGGAGAATGTGTCGGTACCGATGCGACAGGACCACTCAACGCAGATACATACGATTTGGAGCTCCTGGATTGTCTCCTGGACTTTAGATCAGCGAACGACATAGCGTTGTTTGCGTCTGTTTAGCATAGATAGATTTAAGTAAGTGGAGTATTAATGTCCATGCTAACGACGGCTATCCCCCTCAAGGAAAAGCCGCTCCACGATCTGGCACTAATTTTCATGGTCCAGTTTGATGATCTTACGACAGGATTGTAAGCCTGTCCGAGCTAGAAGTATAATTAATGCCTTCGCTCCTCGTGCCGACCCGAGGATAAGCTCAGAAAAGGACGGTGAACCCACGGTTTTCTAATATTCTTATCAAGAAAAGCTTATTATGTTCGATTTGGAATCTTCCTACCAAACGTCAGGTGAGTGATCTTTTTGTACTCCAACGGCATTCCGTGCTTCCAACCACACATACGCGGAGCGTTAACCCGACGGCCAGCATCAGATGACACGATCATGCTGCGAATCGGTTGCTCCTCGGATTCTGGCGAGCAGATTCGCAGTGCCGAGCGTATTAATAGCAATTATATCTACGACGGTCCGACGTTCTCAAAGTACGGCAAGCGTTGCCAGAAATCGGCCCCGCCCGTATTTTGCCTTCTCTCTCTCCCTATAAGTTGCTCTGTGCATGGCTGGTTTCAACGTAGGTCCCGACGCAAATGAAAAGACGCCAGCCCCGGGGGGGAGCAAACGGTCGTATGCTGGGCTTTGCAGTGAAGACATAGAGAGGCATGCATTGTCATTACGAGGCAAGGCGTTAACCGCCTCGTTGGCGTTCGTCGCCGGGACTGGGTTTACACTTTTCGGGTATGCTTCCGATCAGATAAGTCGGCTCATATGGCGCTCGAGCTCATCGCACGGTCACTTCCAGATATGATCAAGGTGTCATGTCGGCATTGTTGACGGCCGGTCAGGTTGGATACGAAGATTCTTTTCGCTTCCCGTTCTGCTGACGTGCAAGGTGCTAGTTCGAAAAGGTCTTTCCCCAAGTGGTCGTGGATGCAAGCCACCCCAATCATGCAACGTTGCAAAGTTTCGTAGTTGCCATTTATGTATGTCGATATTCGGCTCTCGCCCACCGTCATGATGTTAACGCACCCCCCTCCAAGGAAATCGGGTGTTTGATTGGTGCCCTGTCTAATCTATGGCTTGGTGATCGGCTTGGTCGTCGGTGGACGATCGTATTTGGAGGATGCATTATGATCGTCGGTGCTATACTACAAACGACGTCGTATAGCTATGCTCAGCTCGTCGTCGCGCGCATCATTACCGGCCTTGGAAACGGACTTAACGTGCGTGAAACACGTTTTCAACCTTTGCATCCGCTCGCTGACCGCATACAGACATCGACCGTGCCCAGTTATCATGCAGAGTGTTCGCCTGCTGCCAAGAGAGGCGGCTTGATCATGATCGAAGGCAGTCTCATCACGTTTGGTATAATGATATCGTGCGTGGCGTTCTCTCGCGTGTTTTCTGGATCATCGCTGAGATCGTTGGGTACAGCTATGTGAGCAAGAGTCGCCTTTTTTTGTTCTCTACAACTGACCGGTCCATTCGTGCAGTGGGTTGATTTCGCGATGTACGTCCTATCTCCAGGGGCGGTGCGGTGATTGACGGTTTCTAGGTACTGGGCGTCTGGATCTTCTGCCCAGTGGCGGGTCCCGATCGCACTCCAGATTATTCTTGCACTTATTATGATCCTGGGGATTGGTTTCGTGCGTGTTCTGACCATGTTGATACTTGTGCAAAGGTGACCTGTTATTAGCTTCCCGAGTCACCAAGATGGTGGGTACAATGAAATTTTCGAGGATTGGTACTCAGCCTGTGCTACCAGGCTTATGAAACATGGACGCTATGCGGAAGCCGCAGCTGTGATTTCAGCATTAGACGATAAACCATTCAGTGACCCCGAAGTGCAAAGAACGTATCATGCCATTCGCGAAGCAGTGGAGATTGAAGATGGTCACTATGATAGCAAGGAAGCCAAAGGCTCGCGCTCACAGTTAAGGGAGCTCTTCACAGGCGGTCGTTCTCAAAACTTCAGACGAGCATCTCTCGGAGTCATCAACCAATGTTTTCAACAAATCACGGGAATAAACTTGATCACCTAGTGGGTCTAGAATATTTTTATCGATAGTTCTCAGCTCATTGAATTCTTGATAGCTACGCCGTCGGTATTTGGTCTTGTCGACTTCAACCAATACATTGATGATTGTCCTTTCAGACATTATTGTTCCAACGTCTTGGCCTTTCCGACGTGACGTCGCGTATCATCGCTGCTGCAAACGGCACAGAATACTTTCTTGCTTCTCTCATTGCCATCTTCCTGATCGATCGGGTCGGTCGACGGAAGCTCATGCTTTTCGGTGCAGTGGGGCAGTGTCTAACCATGGTGCTGCTTGCGGTGCTTGGGAGTGTCAAAGGTGGCGGGGCACAAGTCGTGAGCGCAGTGCTACTATTCGTCTTCAATTCCTTCTTTGCTGTCGGGTGGCTAGGCATGACGTGGTTATATGTACGTCGATCTTTTTGCAGTCGTCTTCGACAGTTGGATGAACGGTGTCGACAGCCTGCTGAAATTGTGGGTCTGAGGATCCGTGCGCCGGCCAACGCATTGAGCACAGGCATGTCGATTAGTTTATGGGACGGTCGCACTATACTGACGGACGCGATTAGCATCGAACTGGATATTTAACTTTATGGTAGTGATGGTCACAGGACCTTCTTTCAGCAACATTTCGTGGGGGACGTATATTGGTAGGCTTTCAATTGCTTATCCATGACTTCATGCGTGTGACAAGTCATGCTCTTGTTCTAGTTTTCGCGGCTTTGAACGCATTCATCGTACCCATCGTGTATTTGTTTTTCCCAGAGACTGCTGGCCGCTCACTCGAAGGTGCGTCCGCATGTTCTAGATGATCCCGTGTTTTGACACGGGCAATGTCAGACATGGACGTCATCTTTGCGTTGGCTTACAATGAGGGTGTCTCGCCTGTGGCTGTTTCGCTTCGAAAGGACATACCTCCTGCTGGTTCACCCGAAGCTGACAGGATACTAGGTATCCGATCCAGTGCAACAACCAGCGAGCGGGGTTCCAGTGAACACCTTGGATAGAAGGTAATTCCATGGATATTGGTCACCCATGTCTAGATACACGAATATCTAGGTAGTCAAGGGACATTGGTTTTGACGCGGGCCTGTCTTTTACGTTCTCTTTCGAAAGCTGCCATGGCATCGCGCCAGTGGTAATCCCGTGGGATGCCTACTTTCGAGGCCGGCGGTTCTGGAGGCTTCAATGGACCGAACCTGTGCAAGGGCCATATGATATAGCTCAGTTTTGCGTCGACCAGTCCCAGAGGCACCTAGTATTCCGTCGTCTTAAGTCACAATGATGTGAGAGGGCGATGACGGGCGACGCGACGTACCGGACCAAACGAGTTGCTGTCCAACGTGCGAAAAGGCTCGTCGCCCTCGACCCATATGTGGCCCTCTGGGACGAGCACCTCGGTGTCGGGGTATGGGGTGAGAGTCTGTACGAGGTCGTGTTCGACGGCAAGGACGCGCTTAACGATCATTTTCCGACTGTCGACGGGGTCTCTGGTGCACGTCGTTAGCAAGCCAGGACACATACGCTCGTGCGTAGGCGTACCTGAGCGAGACGACGTCGCCTCGGACGATGGGCCGACCCGAGTGGATAGTGAAGCGGTCAAAGAGGACGATGTCATCCCAGGCGGAGGTATCTGGGTTGAGCGTGGGCTGACTGACGCGAAAGTGGTTGAGAGCGGGTGGGTGAGTGGCGTCGGGGTGCACAGACCTGCATGCTTCGACCGCGGACGGTCTTGAGGGTGTAGCCGTACTGCGTAAAGGCTATGCCGAGCGGGAGCCAGTAGCACGCGCGGAGGATATTGGCCCGGGTGATGGTCATGGGAATACTTACAGCGGTGCTCGTCGTTGGCTAAGAAGATGCGTCAGCTCCGCAGTCGATTAGTTGCGACGCGCAGCGCTGGACAGTACTATTTAAACAAGTACACGTCGAGCTCGTCGACGACGACAGTGCCACCCGAACGGTCACGATAACAGTCCGAAACACGTCTACTTCGGTCTCCACCGCTACCACCACCACCATGGAAGCATTCCGACTACAGAAAAAGTACCCAGAAGTCACCAGAGATGACATGCTCGATCTCATCAATCGTTTCAAGTAAGTTCTGAGTACTTGGTCGCACCGATAATTGATCATGATCGTCAGTGCGATCTCCACTGACACCCCTGGGCGTATAGACAAGAGCGCCGTGCTGCAGGCATTACAGAGCAGCGGCGAGTCCTACGATCAGGCCCGCGAGACGCTCAAAGGCGTGTCCGTCGACGCCAGTGGCAAGGTCGAGCTCGAAGATTGGGTCGAGGTGTGCCATGATGTCATCTCGTGGTCGCCCCTCTCCTCATCCCCTCCCTTCCTAGCTCAACGTCAAGCTAAGAACACAGTCCAAAGCCTCCGTCTTGCCCACCAGGGCCGGCAAAGTCACCGTCAAAGGCTCAAATGCCAACGTGAGCCACACCATCAACGAGGACGAGCGAAAGGAGTTCACCAACCACATCAATGGCGTACGCACACTGTGATCTATTGCTCTGTGGTTACCTGCTCACACCAAGGACAGGTCATTGAGAATGATCCTGATATCGGTCATCGCTTCCCTATCCCGACAGACACGATGCAACTCTTTGACGAGTGTCGTGATGGCTTGATCCTCTGTAAACTCATCAACGATTCCGTCCCAGACACTATCGACACTCGTGTTCTCAACATCCCCACGGCTCGTAAACCCCTCAACGCTTTCCAAATCACAGAAAACAACAACATCGTCATCACCTCTGCCAAGGGTATCGGCTGCTCCGTCGTCAACATCGGCTCGTCAGATATATCCGATGGCAGGGAACATCTCATCCTTGGCCTCATCTGGCAGATCATCCGCAGAGGTCTCCTTGCCCAGGTCGACATCAAACTGCATCCCGAATTGTATCGGCTTTGCGAGGAGGATGAGACCATCGACGATCTCCTTCGTTTGACCCCCGATCAAATTCTGCTCCGATGGTTCAACTATCACTTGAAGGCTGCAGGCTGGAAGAGGAGGTGAGGTTACCCTTTTAGCACACTCGAGATTGACCTGACCACGGATTGCTTCAGAGTAAACAACTTTAGCCGCGACGTGTCCGACGGTGAAAATTACACAGTCCTTCTCAACCAGCTCAAGCCTGATGAATGCTCTCGTGCTCCTCTACAAACAAGGGACCTTCGTCAACGTGCCGAGCAAGTCCTTCAAAACGCCGCCGCGATCGGTTGTCGCAAGTACTTGACAGTCTCTTCCCTCGTCGCCGGAAACCCCCGCCTCAACCTCGCGTTCGTCGCCAACCTCTTCAACACCTGGCCCGGTCTTGCCCCACTAGACGAACAAGAAGCCAAAGATTATGGTGCAGTCGAAGATTTCGACGCCGAGGGCGAACGCGAAGCCCGTGTCTTTACGCTCTGGCTCAATTCCCTTGGCGTCGAACCTGGCGTATTCAACTTGTTTGAGAATCTCAAGGACGGGTTGATCATCCTCCAAGCATTCGACAAGATCCTTCCCGGCTCGGTCGTCTGGCGACGCGTCTCGAAACCCAGGGGGGACGCACAGACGCCTCGACAGTCTTTGGATGGCGGTGAAGAACAAGAAGAGATTGGGATCACGCCGAATCAGAGTACACTTTCCAGGTTCAAGCAGGTCGAAAACACGAACTACGCGGTGGATCTTGGGAAACAGAACGGAATGCATTTAGTGGGGATTCAGGGCGCTGACATCGTCGATGGAGCACGGACGCTGGTGCTCGGTCTCGTCTGGCAACTCATGCGGTTCGTCTCTCCACTTTGTTTCATCGTCAGCGTTGACCCTCGATTAGCTTGAACATTACCAAGACGCTGATGGGTCTCTCCGGGTCTGGACGTCCCATCACCGACCAAGAGATGCTCAAATGGGCAAACACGACCGTCCAAAAAGCGAAACCGAGCGCGCGCACGATCCGCTCGTTCAAAGACCCCTCGCTGACCACTGGTATTTTCATCCTCGACCTCCTCGAAGCCCTTCGACCCGGAATCGTTGATCCAGCACTCGTCATCAACGTACACGACAGCGGGGACTATGAAGAACGGCGGCAGAATGGTGCGTTGCGTTTCTCCTTGCCGAGTGAACGCATGACGCTGACGCGCGACGCGATACAGCTAAATTGGCGATTTCGATCGCGAGAAAGATGAATGCATTGATTTTCCTGGTGCCCGAGGACATTGTCGACGTTCGGCCACGTTTGGTGGGTTTACTTTCTTTTTGTTTCGTGCACGTGTATCTGACGTGGTTATTTCGGGAACAGATTTTGACGTTTATTGGAAGTTTGATGAGCATTGCGCACTAGTTTGATATGAATGCGACGCGTCGTGATATGATAGCGCAGAAGCCATGTATATTCTTTCAAGTCTTAATTCGGAATTGTAAAACCTAGTCAATCAAGCTGAGCTGCCAATCCCATCCGTACTTTACTTGGGACATCTAATGGGTCCTATTTTGGAGAGGGGTGACCATCCTCGTTGTTCCTCTCTCAAGTATCTCATCGTTGGCGTCAGTTCAACTTTGATGAATTTTCGAATATAGATAAAAGTTGATTCAAATAGTCCAATCCGATCCAATGATACGTAACGTAACACATGAACGGCTGCTAGCACCACCATTTCAACAAAACATACATATCGAAGAAAGTCCATCGATCATTGTTATACAGCAAAAACTCATAAAGATGGCATATCCGCATCCTTTCCTGACGCTTTGGAGAATATGAGCGAAAGTGTGATTAACGGTAGAGGTATTCAACGGTCTCACCACTTGCTTCAAAAGGTATACGCGCGTTCAGCAAGGGACCTGAACTGACGTCGCGCTCACAGCGCCTGCTGCCACGCCAGCGCTGCCGGCCAAAGCCGTGAGCGCCTCCTCCGCGATATTGAAGGTATAGGCCTCATCAACGGCAAAGATCGTCACGCAGCTCTTGGTGCCGTCTTCGGCAACATACGTGAGCTCCCAACAAGTGCCGCACAAGGGGGAGTTCCAGGTGAGTCCTGGGATCCCTCCTACGAAGGGGAAGCTGGGGATATCTCCCAAGGTAGGATATGTGTTCTCGAGGCCGTTAACGCCATTGGAACAGGCGGTCCCGCTGAGGGGCCAGGTAGGATCGTCGTAGGTATTGTCATACGTGACCTCCACAGGTCCGCTCTGTGCGAGGCACGGCAGAACAGCGGTGGATGCGATGGCGAGGAATGAGATAAATTTCATGATGAATAAAAGACTTGGGATGCGGTTTGCGATGAACACACGGACGAACGATGGCAAGAGTGGCTCTTGGGCCCTCATCTTTATACCCTTGTGGGCCGGGACTCTCTGGCCGTGACAGCCAGGAATGCCCCTAACATTGGCAGTTGTTGGTCATACCTTGGATGGATGAGTGAAATGATGGCGGTGGGGGCTCAGCCTCAAGCTAGCTCGCATACGAGATGTGTGCGGGGTGCCCTGCCCGTGCAGGGTTCAGTTTGGAACTTCTGTCATAGCGCTGTGCAACTAAGCACTAGCAGAGGCATTGGCGCTGGATTGTGGCCTGAAAGTTGATTGCCGTCTCGCTTGCGAGACTGAGTTCTGATACGTCTGGTAGGGCGCAATATCTAGCGTCAACATTTTCCTCTATTCCAAGTCATACCCCCAAAACGATGATAGACTGCCGTGAAACGGTTGAACGTTGCGATCATGTGGAAGCTTCTCTGGCCACCGTCAAAGTGTTAGCCATGACGCCAAGATAAATGCTAGCAGGAATTGCACACTAGAGCTTCAAAGGAGACACTAGTGATTCGCTCCGTCAGGGAGGCTATCGGCCGTGGAAAGACGTCTCGGGCTCAATCACAGCCTACGTACAAGAAGTACCTGTGGAGAGTGTGATTACACATAAGCTTGCAAGCTTGGAACGATAGTTGCTTTACATCGCCATTGAAGATTAGGCGAGGAACTGCCGCATCACCGTTTAAGACGATAGTCACTGGTACATTCAGTCCGTGGTTGATTATGTAAGATTATCCTGGGTGGTCTCCTCAACCATAACCGCGCTTGGAATCGTTCCCCGATCTTGCCAATGTCAAAAACAGTCAACCCACAAAATCCATTGCTTTTGCCAGAATTGTTCTGTTGCATACTTGAATATGTTATTACACCAGCCTCGGAACGTCTTGACGACACTCTGAGGGAGCAGCGCCAAATCCTGGCTGCTCTAGCGCGAACGTGTCGCGCATTCTCTGAGCCCTCCCTTGATCTTCTTTGGTGGCGGTTGGACTCACTTTTGCCTCTTATTCGCTGTTATTCCGACATCGTGGATGAAGCAAGGGTCCAGGTAGTAGCTAAAACTTATCTTGAGACATCATGTTCATTGCATTCACTCGGACAGACCCCTCCGTCCACCTCCGAATGGCTTGTCATTAATCGATACTCACCTCGTGTCCGCGAACTGACATTGGGAAACGAAGAACGATCCCTAAAATTTTTGCAATATACCGGTCTTGTGCTGCCGAATCTGATGGTATTCAGATGGACAATCCCCCCTCGAACGAAAAGCAGCCCCCGAACATTCCGCCGTCCCCACCCACCACCCCATAATCGTTTCCTTTTCGACATCGCATGCGTCTGGCCACTGCTTACCGACAAGATCATTACACTAGAAATAACATTGGGGTCTGTGACTGAGCCAAAGTATCAATTATTTCTGGAGAACTATCCTCACCGCTGTCCGAATCTCAAATTGGTCAAACTCAAATTCCGTTATTCGCCTGTACCCGAAGACGATGAAATCCCCTCTCAGGCGCTTTCCCGAGCCATCT
Organism: Xanthoconium separans; assembly: GCA_038089695.1. Classification (NCBI taxonomy): domain Eukaryota; kingdom Fungi; phylum Basidiomycota; class Agaricomycetes; order Boletales; family Boletaceae; genus Xanthoconium; species Xanthoconium separans. Next base: position 2,306 of record JBBPLG010000602.1, on the reverse strand, counting down.
GTTGCAATTCGAATTGGATGCACGTCGAACTTTCCCCTTGCATTGCCGATGATGCACTCAAACATCTCGGAATGTCTCCGACACTCAAGTCAATTTCTTTGAACTTGACTTCCCGGATATTATCTGGACCTGCCAAGGGTTGCTTTGGACCTCAAGACACGCCATTCAAAAATGTAATAAATCTGGATTTGATGCTACGTGATTCCTTCGAACTCGCTACATCCCTCCTGCGATGTCGTGGTCAAGCATTCCGCAGTTTCAACGTCACCCTTTTCGGCCAAACTTTCCCTAGGGAGGTATGCGCCCTCCTGACTGCGTTAGCTTCCCCCCAGCGCACACACTCGCTTCAATCACTTTTCATAGAAAACTTTCCAAACATGGGCAGTCTACCATCACCTATCCATCTCTCATTTGAGACGTTCCGTCCCCTCATGTCTCTTATGAATCTTTGCAAACTAGTCATCAATCTGAACCACCCGACCTCACTCAGCGACACAGAATTCGCAGAGCTGGTTGGCCACTGGCCTCGGCTTCAGGTTCTAAAGATGACGTGGATACACGGCGATTCGCAGCATCCCACAGAGTCTATGACCTTGAAAGCGTTGCTATCGCTCCTTGCATCATGCAGAGACGTGCGCGAAATTGCCTTGACTCTGGATGCGAGGGACGTCCCGGAGGGCGAATATGCACATGCAGACGTCTGCAATCGTAGGATTGCCTCTCCGCTTACGTTCCAACGCACCCCGATCACGCGACCAGACTTGGTCGCAGACTTTCTGATGAAACACATGCCGTCCTTGCCTGGCGTGCGTCTAGCATCGCCTTGCCAGTGGGCCGGACATAGCTTTATGTATGTTGCATCGGATCAATGGTTGTGGAATCAAGTCAATGATCGCATTGGCAACCCCATTTCTCTGTGAGGATCACTCTAGACGGATGTCCACGTCTTGGACGATCGACTCACCATTTTGTGCTAGATAACGATTTTTGATGAAGAAATCATTGACATGTGGCTGTGCGGGTCATCGGGGAAGTCGGAGTAGTCGAGAGCTTCCGATGGGATGCGCCACGGACGAGTAAGTGATCCACTGTCGTGCGAGAACCTTGTCCAAAAAAATGTCCCACCATTCAACCGCCATGTGATCTGTTATACTACATATGTCTGACAAGGTTAGCCCTACATAAACACTAAAGCGGGGATGGGTGGGACATTTTTGGCTGAGAAAGACCTTGCAGGCAAGGTAATTACCCCGGTGATTCCTGCCGGCTCGCACGGGGAGTTGCGAAGATAAACGGAATCCTCGTGGGCCTCCAGTTCTTTCCCATTTACATAACTTGGCCGGTCCTTCAAGCTTTTCCGCGCCAACACTCAAGCAATCATTGACTCGATTGCTCAGTTACCTGGTTCATCTACGACAAATCAGCCACTCCTTTGTGGACAGATACGCACGAACCTGCCCAGACCAACCCACTATCACTCGACAGTCTCACCAGCCATAGTAGCATCGCCTGTGCCAATGCCATGAACGTTCCCTTTCCAGGTTCTTCTGATGCTCGGGAACGTAGCAAGCATTCTCTCACCAACTCGCCTTACACCAGTGTAAGAAGCCCATCTGGTCACCTTATCCCGTACTCTCCTACAACTCCGACAAGGCGCCATTCGGGAGACATTTCATGGATGACTGGTGGTCAAATCTCGTTTCACGAAGAGCGTTGTGAAATCAATTCCGACACCACGCGCGTTGCGGTCGACTCCAGCATTCCGTCGAGTCCCTGCCCTACTCTCCATCCTTCAACTCTGCTTCATCGAACGATCGGTTTCACGCCGGAGACATCACTTAAAACTCCCGAGGTAAAATTGACCCCGTCCCTGGCCGACTCCCACTTCGTTCAACGAAGTAGAACACCTTTGTCAACAAAATCATCCCAGCATACCGCGTCGTCTCAGCGCTCTTGCAGTTCAGTTGGACGAGCCTCTTATCGGGAGCATCATGGTCCACCTGCACGTGTCCATACCCCGGTGCCTCACCAAGATGCACTTGACTTCAGTCCTCCTAATCTAGCGACGACCGAACCAGGTTCTGCTGCCTTTCCCACCATAATTGCTGCACCTAAAGAAGATGACCCGAATCGAGCCGGAGACCCCGTCAATATCTGTCCCCGTTTCTTCCCAATGTCAGTCTCTGGTGTTGTCCGGTATGAGTATCGCATGACCAGGTAAGAGACATACGAAGTTTGGTATGACCTTATGCTCATGTTTATATCCCAGACGTCCATCCGAGTCCGACCATAAAATCGAAGCGATG
>JBBPLG010000601.1:0-16667 GCA_038089695.1 Xanthoconium separans | reverse complement strand
CATTGATTGTGAGAATTCCGCAGATCGAGCGCAGGGACGAGACAGTAAACCGGGGACGCATTGCAAGTAAATTCGAGGTATCGGCCAGAGGGAAACACACCTGTATTTGCATCGAATTGGCGGAAATGAGGACAAGGCATCGTTCATCGATTGAAGGGCCGCTCCGTGAAAATACAAAGAAACGAGTCGATTGAGGTATTCGAAATTTGATACGTCCACCCCACAGTTAGCGAAGTCACCCTCGGGTCTTGAGAGTGACAGCGCTGGGAGCATGGTCAGGGTACGCGAGCGTGAGGACGGTGCGGACATCTGCGCCTGGTGGAAAAGCACAAAAGCCACGCATGAGGCTCCGTGGCGACGAGGAAGAACGTCAGTCCAGAGTGCTTCTACGTGAAAGGGACGAGAACAAGCAAACGCATGAGGGTGCAGAACGAGTGCAAAGTTCGTAGACTGCATCTGAGAGGGAGCTAGAATAGTACGAGTTGGAAGGAATGGCCTACACTTACTTGGTGAGTGTATTTCAGCAGCCTGAGCTTTGTCGATCCGGTTCCGAGACCAATGTGCCATCCATATTTGGTATCTCGCAGTTACAGCAATTCCACGTCCATCCAGCACCATGTCGTATGGTGAATTGATATCCTCTCTGCAGCCTTTACTTCACACTCATTAACTATGTTCAGGTCCCCCCGATCCATCCACGATTTGCTTGTATCCCGAGATGCTCAAGGCTGCCGCCGATCAACAAAAGCAAGGGTCTGAACAGGCGAAGCCTGCTCAGGTTCAAAGCGAAGATCGGTCTCAGGCTGCCCCGGATCCATCCATGATCTGCCTATATCCCGAGATGCTCAGAGAGGGAGCTAAACACAAGAAGGAAACGGCTCAAGACGGGGGTCGATCCGCTACTTAGGGATGCAGTTCAACGTAAGCAAGAACTTCATTGACGCACCCGCTCGGCCAGGTGATGTCGGGTGTATTCTCACTGACACATCCATGATCATGGGGAAATCTAGGCAGTTGATCAATGAAATCTTCGTTGTAGTGGACACGTCGAGGGCATTCAATTTGCCGAGGGTAGTATGTCGCGTTTACGTAAAGTTCCCGTTTTGTTACATAGAAAGGCGCCTTTCATCCTTCATCATGTCTGAGGGAAGTCAGCCCTCTGAGCATGTTCCCAAAGACTCGATCAGGATCATCTATCATACTGGAAACAGGACATTTGCTAAATTATTCAATGGTGATCTGGCTGAGTCTTGCCATCCTCCTATATCGCACTAAACATTCTTGTACATAGAGCGTTCACTCGAGGAAGTAAAACAAGTGGTCCGGACGAAACTTGGCCTAGGACCAGACATCGATGTGTCACTCAAACAGATGGGCCCTGACGCGCTCCTTGACCTGGAAGACGGTAAGTGAATGAAACGTTCTGCCAGGTTTCGTCGCGACCGTGCTCACTGGCATCTGACCTATTTCTCGTCTACAGACAACGATTTCCAAGCGTTTTGCGTCCATTCAAAGTCTTGCGTGTCCGTAGACATCCAGGTCAGCGTCGGTGTCGGCGTGTCTCAGAGTTCGACGATGGCCACCGTTGCATCCGTGAGTTAATGTATGCTTGACCCTGGTGACATTCTCAAGCAGTGACGGCCACAGCAAGCTCGCCGTCTGTCGGTGAGCAATCCAGTCTTGTCTGTGTCACCCTCCAAACACGATGTACATCCTGAAATTGTCCGCTCCACCAAGGCTTCTACACCTGCAAGCATATTACTCGAACGAAAGCGCAAAGTGTCTTTCGATGATGCGGATACCACAGCTTCTGACAAACTTGCAGAACATGGCACACTGGCGGAGTCAAAGACTCCCGGGTCTCCTGTTGCTTCAAAGTCAGCAGGCGTCGAAGCGTCCCCAAAGAAAAAAAAGAGGAACGAGGCTACGAAGACCAAGGATGAACATCCTGCCGAGGCTGTTGAGACTCGTTCCATGACGAAGACTTCTTCTAAACCCATGCCAAAGAAATCCGTGACCTTGCAGACCAAGGTATGTTTTTGTCGCCGGTGAATTCGCTCCCTTACATTTGTTTGTGTTGAGTTGTTCGAAGACGAAGGCAGCGCTGATGATGATGACGACAATGGCGATGCATTGGATCCTGGCATGGTCATACACAAGGAACCTTGCACCCAGTGCGCAAACCGGCGCTTACGGTGTATCGGCCGTCCGTCTCGTACCTATGAGAGGTGTACAAAGATGAAGAGCAAGTGTGAAAGATCATCAGGCCGTCTCGGAAGGGCTGGCGAGGTGAAGGATAGGACGCAAGATGGGAAGGGGAAGGCAACGAGTGAGTACAAGAGTAGGCTGTTAGAACCAGAGATTAACCCTGTCTTAGCTCACCCGATCTGGTTGAATGCAAAGGCTGGTCCGTCACGGCGCCAGCCTTCGGCGGAATTGCTGATCGTTTCAGACGGTGATGAGGCTAGCACCTCCAAGAAGCAGGAGAAGGCAAAGACCAAGGCTCCGACGGTGATGTGCAGCGAATCTAGACAGAGGGGGAAGAAAGTGGAGGAAACGATACAAAAGATTGGCCATTTTCAGGCGAGGATGAGGACTATCCAAGGTGTGTTGAGCAAAGTGAAGTTTGAGTCTGATAAGGCGATGCAAGAGCTCATTGAGCTCAAGCAAGACCTCCATTCTCTTCAGGAGTAGACTATCTTGTCTATTGGCATGCCAATTGGGTATTCATACCCTGTCTTGTCAGCAATCCAAGTGACTAGCCTGAGTGAATTCGATGCAAACCCATTGCAACTACATACTACATGTAATACTGATTTAGAAGGATTACGCTTGCTTGCCTTTGTTTCTCGTGTCTCGTGTCTCATTACGTAAAATTTGTGGTGTGTAACAAGGACGTTCGTTCTTTCAAACTTCTACTCGTTTTTTTTTTGCTCGCTCACCATGTTTGAGAGCGATCAGCCTGAGAGTTTACCTCAAGGCCCCGTCAGGATTGTCTATCATACTGGAAACAGAACGTTTGCAAGATTGTTCAATGGTAATCCTGAAAGCTTTCCTCTTACAAACGTTCTAAACGCGTTCTTATATTTGTTCTCAGAGCGTTCTCTCGAGGAGGTCAAAGATGTCGTACGGAAGAAACTTGGCCTAGGATCGGGAGCAGACGTGTCGCTCAAGCAGATGGGCTCCGACGCGCTTCTTGACCTAGAGGATGGTAAGTGAAGCATGTTACATTGGGTTAGGACCACGCTCAATCGAATCGTTTTCGTCCATCAGACGGCGATTTTCAAGCCTTTCGCGTATTTTTGAAGTCTTCCGTGTCTGTGGACATTCAAGTCACTGTGGGCGAGTCGCAGGGTTCGACTGTGCCGCCCGCGGTTTCCAACGTGAGTGGACCCACTTCAGGTTCTGGTTGCATTTTTTAACTGTGCTCTTCATAGCAGTCTCGAGCGCAACCGTCAGATAGCGAAGGATCCATTGCGTTGACATCCACTTCCAAGGAACTGGGTGGGCTTACTTCGACGCCCCCGATAACATTTCTGCGGAAGCGCCCCTTACCATCATCCGACAAGCCTCCAGTACGGGTGCTCGCGTCCATCACTTCTACTCCTGTGGCTTCTGGCACGGCTGCAGAGTCTCCTGCTTCTGTCAAGCCAGTAGGCGACGTAGAGCCCCCAAAGAAAAAGCAGAGGAAGGAGCCAACGGAGGAGCACGCACCGTCGGAGCCTATTGCTGCCACTCCCGCCGCGCCTCAGAAGACTGCACAGTCTCTCGGTACTCCAAAGCCGGCAGGTGATGCAGAGCCGCCGAAGAAGAAGACACGGAAAGAACCTGTGAATAAGAGTGCGTTGTCAGGCCCTACCGTTGTTACTCGTGGGGAGTCCGGGAAGACTACAGAGTCCCTCGTCCCTCCAAAGACAGCAGGCGACACGGAACCCTCAAAGAAAAAGGTGCAGAAGGAGCCAGTGGTTACGAGCGCACTGCCAGAGCCTATCATTGTTGCTCGTGAGGAGTCTGGGAAGACTGCAGAGGTTCCTGCCACTCCGAAGGGAGCTGGCGATGTAGAGCCTCCGAAGACAAAATCGGGGAAAGAGGGTCAACTACCGGAACCTGTCCCTGTCACTCCTGTTACGTCTGGGAAGGCCGCAGAGTCTTCTACTGCTACAAAGTCCGTGGGTGACGTAGAGCCCCCGAAGAAGAAAACCAAGAAAGGGCCGACGAAGACCAAGTCTACAGAGCAACCAGCAGCGGAGCATACAGGTACTCCTGGCACATCTACACGAGTTGCGGAGTCTCCTGCTGCCCCGATGCCCGCCACTCCCGCCGAGCCTCTGAAGAAAAAAACAAGGAAGGTGGTAAAGGCCAAGGATTCTAAAACCACTGAGAGTCCCGCAACGAAAGTATCCGCATCAAAACCCACACCAAAAAAATCCACTGATTTGAGCATTTCCTCTCTTGTCCAAGAGGTAAGTTTATGGTATACGTGCACGCATCTGCTCATATCTGAACACCTTTCAGGTGGGACCGAGTAAACCAAAGGACACTGAAACGTCTGGGTCATCAGTAAAGAAAATAAGGATGCAGCCTCGAAGGGGCGGGATTCCGCCCACAATGACACGAGTATATAAATTGAATACCATGGCTGTCGACGAAGATGGTAATTATTCCGATGGAATTTAGTCGAAGTCTAGTATTTTAAACCCACTTTCCCCTGACGTAGATACTGAAAAACTAGTTGAAGAAGCAGGCATTTCGGTAAATGAAGGTGAAGTCACCAGTTCGAGGGTTTCAACATATATTCATTGCGTGCTAGCGGCAGAGTCGGGTGGTGATTCGGAAAGTAAGCCCCATTTCACTTGATCATAATTTCAACAACGCCGAAAAAGCTTCCAAGGATGATTGGACGGAGTGGCTTAGAGTTCCAATGGGAAAGGTTTGTGCCTGTGAGTAGTGATTGCTTTCGAAGTGTTAAAAACTTATGAACGCTAGCATAGCTATCCCTCAGACGGGTGCAAGTAAACGTGTCCGGTCAGAAGTAGCAGCTGCAATTTTGTCTGGTTACGTGTCTAAATTGCCTGAACCTGAGCCTCCTGCTCCTGCAAAGCGGAAAACCTTAAAGAGAGACACCAAAAAGTCTTCTGCATCTTCCAGCGCATTGCCTGCGAAGCTTACGACTGTTTTGGATACCCCTGCTAACGAAGTACCGGACGTACTTACAGAACACAGAGACGAACAAGTGACCCCACCCGAACCGCCGGAACAGACCAATCTTAATGACCCGTCGTGTCCTATTTGCTTGGAACCACCTTTCCATATACGATATTATTGTCCGATTGTGCTGAAAGGCCCCGATGCTATCCGAGAACGATTGGAGGAGGCTAAGAGAACGAACCTGGATGAACAACGATCACTGGTCAAACAGTTGGAAGGTCTCCTTCGCGAATTTGAAGGTGAACATTTCCGTGTCTCTTTTGCTCCAGACGTGACATTAACCTTGTGTTAGTCACGCCCCAGCCCTCGTGGGATGTCGTGCCAACCGATGGGGTGCAATCGGGCAAGGCTTTGCCGAATCCCAAGGCTTCTCTCTCGACTTCAGAGGCTCCTGGTCATTCCTACCCGTCTGAGGTAACAGTGCAAGGCAGAGATGAAGGAAGTAGTTCGGACAGTTCTGACAGCACGTCGGATGGAGAGGATGAACCGCAAGTATCGTCGCCTCCCCAGAAACAGAAAACATCAGGTGAACAGCCTTTGCTGTCCAACGATGACATGGAGGCTATCATTCGTGGTCCAGTGCCAAAGCGCCAGAGCATTCTCAATCTGATCGATCGCATCGCTGGGGAGTCCGACTCTGACTCTGACTCGGATGAGGACCCGGCCGAATTGGAGGAAGACGCGGACGAAGAGATTGGTCGTTCGAGGACTCGATCGTTTATTCGCCTCTCACGTTCGTCTGACTCTGAGAGCGAGGAAGAAGAGTCTAGCTCGCCTTCGCCTTTACGCTCAGCGGAAGTCACTTCAACGAACCCTGGACCCGGCGTGCAATGCTCCAATAAGTCCGTAGAAAAGTCTTCCGAACACCAGAAGGAGGACGTTGTCATGCACGATTCGGTTGATCCCCCCGTTCTCGAGACACAAGACGATGATGACAGCAGCGAGGAGACGCATGTCGGATCCGAGGATCGTATGGCTGTGGACGAGTCCATCGAAGAGAAGGGTGGTATTGAAGAGCATCCTGTCCACGAAGCCTCTGTTTTAGAGCCTCTGGATGCTCCCACAAATGGGGTACAAGTGTCCGCGACAACACAAGTTGATCACGGCCCTGACCGCGACGTTGCCGAGGTTTCCAAGGAGGTCGAGGCCGATCCGATAGAACCCGCGGATGACTTGGAGTCTCCAGTTGCTTCAAACTCGTCGAACGGCGACCCCATCGAGGTACCTCTCGAGGATAGTGGATCCATTTTCACCGACATGACGCAGTCGGCTCCCAAGCCGGGTGTATCAAAGCGGATCAAGACTCGTAACGGGCAAGTCCCGGATGATGAAGCTGACCGTCCTGTCCTGCTCGAACAGTTGGGCTTGGGGACCCTGGACGAGGTAGCCCCGATAACAGCAAATGGGAGGTTGCGCAGAGTATCGTCAATTAGTCAAGAGCCGGCGTCGGGGCGGAAGACTCTTCGGGTTAACACACATCTACCGTCTAGGAGCACTCCCGCAGCTGTGGCACTACTGAATTACCGGTCCAGGTCCGGAGCGAGGACGGGCAAGGGAGTTAAAATGCCAGCGACGCAGTCTCAGGAATCCAAGGATGATGACGCGGGGATCGCTCCTGCACCTTCGTTGGCGAGGTGGGAAACTCTCGCGGAACCTTCGTCGCCCTCAGCACAGCTGGGCTCGCCACCGGTACCCATCGACGAGTTAATGTCCAGTAGTCCACATCCAGAAATCATTCCTATACGATCAAACAAAAGGATGACAAGAGGTCAAGCTCGCAAGACTGCAACGCCTAGTCAGGCAGAAAGCTCTCAGAAAAAGGACCGATTGTTTGATCTCACGCCCAGCCAAGCTCCCTTCCCGTATTCCCAGAACTACACAGATTCAGCGCCAGCCACACTTGTCGATGGGAAAGAGAGGGTGGAGACATCAGAATCGGAGGAGGAACGCAAGATAGTCCAGAGGAAGACGAAAACGCCTACTCGGTATCGTCCGTTGTCCCAATTGGCTTCTCAGGCGACGCTCTTCTCTCCTAGCCTACCCACGCCCACCAACAAGTCCATGACTAACGGGAAGTCGAAGAAACTTGCCGTTGATGACGATTCTTCTTCCTCCTCCTCTTCGGACGGGGATGAGGAGGATGGATCGAGCCATATTCCTCGGGGACGAAGGGCAGGATCTGTGTTGGAGACGGCGACGAAGAAGAAGAGGATGAGTCTCTTGTCCAGGATGGCATGATTTACTCAATATTTATTCACGATCAATATCCACTCATTTTTTTTACTTTCTTTCTCGAGACGCTCTGTTTAATTTGCATCACGACCCATCACGCACGTTTTGTACATGATCAAAGTATTCTTCATTTCATGTAAAGATAGATACATTGCATTCGCTCTGGTTCCCATCCGTGTTTTTCGGCCAGACATTTGCCTGAACCACGTGACTAACTAACAATGCCAAACTCTGATGGCAGAGTATAAATTGATCCCATGAGGCTGGTCAAATTTTTCACTGATCGTTGATCTGGTTCACTTTGTGAGCTCTCCGCTCGTACATGATATTCACACAGAACACCCGCGACGAGTATGTGTTCTACGAGTAGTTCGTTTCTCGCTCTGATCGTCCCTACAGTTACATCTCTGATCTAGTTTTTTCTCTCCTGAGTCTCTAAGAACTGTCCAGAAAATTTATAGCCTACCATGATTCCTCGCACCCTCATCCGAAGTAACTTTCTTGCTCGCAGTTTTGCTACCCATGCTGGCCCAAATACCGCACTCCCCGCTGTCCTCCACCTTAAGACCGGTCAATCCTTCCATGGCCGATCTTTTGGAGCGCCAAAGAGTACCTTTGGAGAGACCGTCTTTTCAACTTCGATCACGTCTTGTAAGTTTTTTTTCAAGCCCAATTCAACTCCGTTGACTCATTTGTCAACAGACACCGAGTCCATGACTGATCCCTCCTACCGGAGCCAGATTCTCGTCTTTACCACTCCTCTCATTGGGAATTATGGTGTTCCTAGCAACAAGACTCCCATTGACTCTCAAAATGTTGGCGTTGTCATGGAATCTCAGGGGATCCAGTGCAGCGCCGTCGTAGTTGCAGACGTTGCAGAGAAATTTTCCCATCATGCTGCCGTCGAATCCCTTTCCTCTTGGTGCCGCCGCTTTAATGTCCCTGGCGTCACTGGCGTTGATACTCGCGAAATCACACGCTTGTTGCGTGATCAAGGAACCACTCTCGGGCGGCTTGCCGTTGGTGCAGATGCCTCGGCTCCCGCACCAACTCCCGAGCAATACTGGGATCCTTCTAACGATAATCTTGTGGACCAAGTTTCCACTAAGGTTCCGTACTATCTCAACCCTGATGGAGATGTTCGAATTGCTGTTCTGGACTTTGGCGCCAAGGCGAACATCCTTCGTTCCCTCATTCGTCGAAATGCAGCAGTCACCGTACTCCCCTGGAACTTTGATTTCAACACTATCCGTGACCAGTACGATGGTCTATTCCTCACAAACGGCCCTGGTGACCCTAGGCACTGCCTGGAGGCCGCGTTGATGCTCCGCAAAACCATTCAGGAATGGAACAAGCCTGTCTTTGGTATCTGTATGGGTCACCAGGTGATCGGCATGGCCGCCGGCCTAGAAGCCTATCGCATGACTTTTGGGAACCGTGGACACAACCAGCCCGTCCTCGCATTGGCTTCCTCGGGATCCATCCAGGCTGGTCGCGTCTACGTGACGAGGTGAGCATGCAGGTGGTATGACGCAGAGACTGAGCTGATCTTGATTCTTCCAGCCAAAATCATCAATACGCGCTTAAATTGACTGATCCGTTCCCGGCAGGATGGGAACCATTCTTTATTAATTGCAACGACTCCTCGGTCGAGGGCATCAAGTCGACTGCGGACTCTGACCGAAAGGTTTGGGGTGTACAATTCCACCCGGAAAGTGCTGGTGGTCCGTTGGATACTATGGAGGTTGGTGCTTTTCAGCTGTGGTACATACATGATCTGATTGACCGTCAGATGTTCACGGACTTCCTCGCCGAGTGTCGTGCCCACAAGCTCGCGTTACCAAAGGTCACGCCTGTGGACGTGCCAAGTCCATTCAAAGACTACACTTCCCCCCGTCTCTCGGAGATTTCTGTTAGCGCTTAGATTGTCAAACAGGCTTTCTTCGTGACATGTATGTAGCGTGTACGATACTCGCCGTAGTCTCTTGTGAATTGCAGACATGTTGAACCTGCCTGATTTGGGTGTCATTACACGATCTACATCCTCCACCTTGAAATACCCTACACTTTAACATGAACTTTCTCGATACCTATGGTATAACGGGCACGAGTACTCCGCCTCCAAGCGAACCACAGCCTGAGCAAAGCCTCAATGAAGAGGTTTCGCAGGTGATTGGACAACTGGGGCGTTTCTGGGGAGGGTTTAGGAAACAGGTATGCAAACCGTAACTACAACATCCATCCCCCCCAAAGAATGTTCATGGACCAATAGAGCGAGTCAGTACTTGCAACGGCGCGACGGGACTTGGGACAAGTTGTTACGCAGGCCCAGCGCGAGATCGAGAAGCTAACTACTGCGGAGCTGCAACCACAGCCATCTGAAGGCGAGGAAGCGAGCAATGCTGAAGCATCGACCGAGACGCCCACCCCAGATACCACGGAGCCAGCTAGCACGGAGCCGGACGGGGAGCCAAGTGCCTCCTCGAGCAGCACCACCACCACCCAGACCATTTTCGCCCGTCTCCAGTCCTCGATCCCGCCCAACATTGTATCTGCCGTGCAGGCGCAGCTGCCCGAGAGCTTGCGGAACGCGCAACACCTGGATCTTGGGCAGTTGGGGACCACGCTGTCGTCCGAGTTTCAGCGCATGCAGGGTATCACGCGTGCGCAAGCGGAGGAGTACGTGCAGAAGAGCGAGGCGCTGCTGCGCGAAGCGATGAAGGAGGCTGGGGATGTGCTCCGGGAGGCGGTCAAAGTTATCCCGCCTGAGGAGGGCGGCGCTGGGGAATCGCCGCCTGTCGTCTGGGACGGTACTGATATCTGGATGTTGCCCGGGTTGGCTGCGAATGCGGACGGGCCGACGACGGCTGGTGCCGCGTCGAAAGGGAAAGGGAAAGAGATCGACTCTGGGCCTTCTTCTGGGCGTCCGTCGGAGGATGCACGCCGGGCGGTGGCGACGCGCGCCGAGTCGCTATTGAAGCAGTTGAGGAGTAATCCCGAGATCATCAAGCTCGACCCTGCTGCGGATACCTCCAAGGACGCTTATCTAGCTTGGGCGGATGCGAGTCAGGCGAGCGGGCAAGGGTTTGGCACAAAGATGTGGGGACAACGCATCGCTGAGGCGCTCTCGGATCCCTCGGGTGGGGCTACGCTGCAAGCTACCTTTGATGCGCTTGGTATGATTTCGTTCATGTCTAGTGAGGCGACGACCTCATTCCTGCTCTCAGTACCCTCATCTCTTCCCGAGGAGATCTTTTGGGTGAGGTACTTTTTCCGAGTGCACCAGATCGAGATGGAGGAAAACAGGCGAAAAGCATTATTACAAGGCAAGTCTCGTGTTTAGTGTAGATACGAGGACGCTAAACTGCCGATAAAGCGAGCGCGGAGAACGAGGAGGACTTTAGTTGGGAAGACGACGAAGAAGAGTCTGTTGCCCCCACGACCGGCCTGGAGTCGTCGCAGCACACGCTTGCTCCTCCCAGGGCGACGTCCACGGCGGATGTCCGGTCGCTGCCGTCGTCAAACGCACAGAGTCGTAGGGAAAGCAGCGAGGACAGTTATGATGTCGTTTCTGGAAATGTGAGCAGCGCAGGGGTTGCGGAGGACGAAGAGGAGGACGAAGAAGAGGAAGAAGACAGCGAGGAGGACTGGGAATGATGTATGATTGTCAAGGAATCGATATAAGTAATATTAGTTTTGAGCCAAATCGATCCAAAGTTTGGTGACGGCAATGAAATGACCTGGCCCGACCTGAGTCCACCCTTGAAATTTGACAGGTCGACCCTCGAATGACTTCGCTGTACAAACGTCGCATTCACAGGCCACTTGTAAACTCAAGACACTCCATCATCCTCGCTCTCCGCATCTTCTGGGTCTGTCTCGTCATCTGGTGCCAGTTTGGCGTTTTCTTCTTCAGCCTGTCAGGTTGTAAATGGCCGAACTTGAAGGCTGTGAGTGACAAGATTCTCCTAGGTGAATCTCTCTGACAGACGTATTTCCGAAAGTTCTCGCTCTCTCAGGCGAAGCCCACACGAGTGCTGCTTCTTGCAGACGCTCGACTGCCCAACCCTTCCTTCTCTGCGCTAAATTCATGGTTTGGCTACGACTCTAATACAGCCTATTTACGCAAGAGTTGGACAGTGGTCGCATCACGTCTCAACCCAGATGTAGTCATCTTTCTCGGCGACACGTTTGCCTCGGGCCGCTATGTCACGAGCGAAAGAGAGTACGCAAGTCGTCTCATTGACGTGGCCATCGGTGATTGGAGGGCGGTACTGACCCAACGTGAACTAGGTACGATCAATACTATCGTGCCTTTGAAAAGACTTTCCCTCGGAATGCTTCCATGCCGTTCTACCTCATCCCTGGGAACAACGATATAGGGTGCGTCGCGGTCCTTTCCGAGCGAGTCCTGGCTAAAACGCATGCTCACAGGCTCGGCGATACCTCGTCTTTATCCAAGGATGCACGGAGGCTCTTTGAGAAGCGGTTTGGACCTTTGAATCGAGCAGTGTCTATTTCGGGCCATCAATTCGTGCTTTTGGATGCCCCAGGCCTCGTGGAGGAGGACTATCGCCGTCACGCACGTGGTGAAACATATGATCGTTGGACGCCTCTTCCTGGTGGACCGATCGAATTCGTGCAATCGATATCTGGCCAAGGAGATGGTCGTGTGGCGGAGCCAAAAATACTGCTCACCCACATACCCCTTTCTCGACCTTGGACCAAGTCTTGTGGCCCATTGCGCGAAAAGGGTTTGATACGCCCTGGGGCGGGGCATGGCTACCAGGCGATGCTTGGAAAACAGACGACCGAATTTTTGTTGAAGACGTTGCAACCGTCTATGGTGTTCAGGTGAGTCGATCCTTGTAGAGCGTTCGACTTTGGGTCAATGAACGTGACTAGTGCCGATAATCGCGACTATTGCGAAGTCATGCACGACGTAACCCGGGAGGTGACCATAAAGTCATTTTCTCCGAGTCGACATATTCGCCGGCCAGGTTTTCAACTCCTCTCCCTAATTCCTCCGTCCTCCTCGTCCAATGGGGCTACTTTTGCAGACGCCCCATGTCATTTGCCTGACAGACTCCGTGTCTTTCACTCGATATATGTCCCCTGTTTCATATTGACAGCACTCGTATTGCTATACCTGAACATCCCCCATTCACGTCACGGGAGACATCTTTCTGATATCTCGCCCATATCATATACCCATCACAGGCGAAACTCTTCCCGTCCCGAACCCGAATCGGCCATATGGACCTCTCGAACGCCGCTCAAATCCAGACTCCAAACGAGTCCCACCGCACCATTTCCCCGTTCCGCACGCATCCCGAGCTTGAAATCCGTCCCATCTTACCGTGCTTCGCCCATGTCTTCGCCTCAAAGCTCCCCGTTGCTCAGTCCAATCACGCTCTTCCCATCTGGCGACGAGGGCGACACCGAAGAAGACCCCATCGCGCCATCGCACTACACCGTCCGGCGCGAACTGCCCTACAGCAGCGGATGGCACGTCCAACACCACGACGAGGACGAGAGCGAGGACACCGTCACCCAAAGTCACCACGCGCGAGACCGTCCCCGCGCACGTGCACCGCATTTCCTCCCGCCGCCTCTCTCACAGCACGCCCGTGCGAGGTGGTCGTTTACATGGACGTTTGTGTTGAGGGGGCGGCGACGTCGGGTGACGCTGGGTCTGCCGAATTGGAGGGCGTGGCAGAGGCGGGTGCGCGCGTGGACGAGCCATGACGGGAAGGGCAAGGGACGGGGCGTCGTGCGGCAGTTTGCGGGCGATTGTGTAAGCGTGGGGTTGCCTGCGGTCGTTGTGTGCGCCGTGATCGACTGGCTGGTGTTTTGAGGTGTGGGGGAAGGGGAGGAGGTTGGATTAGGTTAAGTAATATGCACGCCGATGGGCGTCGTAATGGACATTCGAGTTTGCTTTGCTGCAACGGACTAGGTACATGTTGGCAATGCCTTGCCATCGACTCGTTCTAGCATGGCTTTCTTGTGCGTACCCCTCGTCGACGAGAATTATGCCTTGCCTCGGTAAGCGCTGCCGACACTCAAACTCTTATATTTTTTTGAGGCGCTATAACGTTCTGCAGTGGGCTGTGACGAGGATCCTGGCAGCCGCGTTATCGAGTTCGGTGCCAGATTTGAGGATTGTAGTAGCACCGTCGTTGGTCACGTTAACTTCGCCTGTTGGCAGTAATAACACAGCCACACAGACACAGAGGTTCAATTCACCCAACCACCAAACCCGATGATCATTCCATCGACAGCACGTCGGGTGTGCTAGAAAGCAAAGGGCAGGATTGGAAAACCATCAGGTTATTGCTTTCGTGAATCAGCATGATCTGACTGTTACCGCAAGATATTGACGATTGCCACGGCCTGTAACATATTTGTCTGGCAATGTCTCGACCTGAAAACGGCGTTCTGAACCTGGCACCATTTAGTATGTACGAGTCGTTGCTGAGATTCTGTACGGTATATTGATTGTTGCTTCACATCGTTGCTGCAGCTGGTTATGTGAGGAACTGGCAACTGCTGGCCACCCCCGGACCCCCTCAAAGATATGGTAAGGAATTTCAAGAACGGTAATGGGTTCACGGTGAACATCAGCGAGCCATTCGTCGAGAGTATGGTGATAGATACACTAACCCCGTGGTTCCTCAGGCCCATGCATAAGAGACATGACAAATACTTTTCCGCGATCGTCCTTTAAACCGACCTTAGGGGCTAAAGAAGATGGTATACTTCATCACCGATGGTCATCTCTTCCAACCCTCAGGTGAAAGAAACTTCGGGCGAGGTCCACTCCGTGATTCAATCTCTCATCCTTGTCGCATTCGTGTATGGCATCCTTACGGTAGCCTTCGCCATCACTACCACATTCGAACATCCCGGCCTCCTAGCTGTGTTCTGGGCTGGAACCACATGCTCTACATCTCTCCTATTTCTTATCGCATTCTTCACAACATGCATGGAGACCATTCAGATCTTTCGCCTGTGTCTTTGGCTCGTTTACCCCTCTCAGCTCTTCCTAGGGCTGTATATTTTCCCCAATGGATTAGGTATGTCTTTATCATGCTATAGGCTTACTCATTGTTTCGTTCGCCACAGAGTTAGATGCACCGCAATCCATCAAGTTGGATATCTGCATGTTCTTTGGCACGATCGTGCTGGTGTTTATGCTGTACCTCCTCGATTCCCTTTTCGTCTACGCCACAACATGGAGAAAAGGGGGGACGACAACACTCATGTCCAAATTTCTACGCTGGTTGAGCAGGAGTCGCACTGCACCGCCCAGCGGTATCCTGCCGTCGACTTCCGCCGATGCAATACGTATGCAAAGGCTGAAGAAGTTCTCTGCGGGTAGCCTTCAACGATTCTTACTTCGTATGGTGGGTACCCACAGCTGATCTTCATGAACATCACTTTGATACTTCAGCAGGCACAGACTCGGAAGTATCTCACTCAAATGACATTGCAAGGTCTTTGGGGGAACAACACGCCAGAGGAGGATGAGGAGAAGGATTCCCTTTTGGTTGAGAGTATTTAATGTTTGTATGTATACGTACATAGAGGTGCTCTACTCGGACGTGTAGCAGCGATGATATCTTGCAATGGTCATACCCTGCGGCCAATGTTGGTTCTAACTGGTTGTCCATGATCCATGACTTGCAAGCCAGCAGTTAAGTGAGCATCGCTGCAAAACCGACCCGTTCTGTCATGGAAAAGCGGAAGAGTCACTCGTGCATATAAAAAACGTCGTCGCGGAAGCCTGCCTGTTCTTAAGTCGTACGTCCTGTTCGTCGATGATCATCGTTTTCGCACTTATCTCAAGGCTTGTCATTGGACACAGAACAACCTCTGAAGTCAAGTTGGTTCCTTCCGACAACTTGAAGCTGGCAAAAATGGAGTTTTACCTCGAAGATCTCATTGAAAATTTGAATATTCGTAACGAGACCTAGAAACAGCCAATTCAGGATGGTGATATATTGATACGCAGTGAGATGCACAGAAAGGAAACTACCAATGGTATGCCTCGAGAAGATACTCTGTGTCCGTTGGCAAGAAAGCGATAAACATCCAATCTGCGCACTTGTCTGGCTGAGTTGGCTCCACATCCATATGTACGGTTGACGTGATCAACGAAGAAATAGTAGCAGCAACATCCGTCATTGCTTGTCGTCACATTCAGCACGAGTTCCGTCGTGGTATTTTGAATACAACTGCTGCGTTGATGAGTTCCCTTGCTGTTGAGACGATTCGATCGGTCAGCTCGGTGTTACCTATGATGTACGTGTCTGTGAACACCCGCTGGCAAACAGTCACAACATGAACACATATTAGAGATTGGGTGGACTCTACCAGTTCCTTGTAATGAAGCACGACGTTTCCTTCTGGATGGACGAACCGCCCCCAACCCGAAGGCGGCATTTCTCTATTATTTTCCTGCCAGTCAAATCATTACAGTCGAGATTTTTCTAAAAAAAAAAAAATTGCAGCGCACGCCAAACTTTGCGTTCCAGCGGGGATACACAACTTTCGAGAATAGCTAGGATCCAGTGTAAACGTCAAGAGCACACGTACTGACGTTTCAACATTGACATACCCAGGGCGTCTATGCTTTGCATACCGTATCTTACCATCAGCAATGCCAGGCATAACATGCCAAGTAGGCACTGATCGCTCTGTAGGTTTGTTCAATGGGTTGGATGATTCGCCTGGTGCTAGTGGACTAACTGCAATGTGGGTTATAGCTGAGACACCGGGAACGTCGCGAGGGTGATCAAGAGGATCCAGCTCTACCACCACATGATGATCAATCGGAGGCAATTCGGGATGTTGTATGCACACAGGATGCGGGGTGGACGTTCCGAGTTGGAAAGCGTGGTTTGAGGTCCCTGGATCGAGCGCCAAAGAGAAATGAGCCTATTTAAAGCGACATTCAACCTAGAGAACATTCGCAAGCGAGAGGGCAAGGAAAGTAGCGCCCTGATACAGCGTACGAGACCCCAGATCAATTTGAACATTTTCGAATATGGCGCGAGAGACTCTTCCCACAGGGCAGGATTACTTACGCCTATGGGGCTCACAGAAGTACCGACTCCATCATTTACACGCCAAACAAACCGTACTCTTTGAAGAGCCGTATATTCCAGGTATCTACTGCGATCGAGTTCGTTGCAAGGGTTGAAGCATTACAACTCATCTCTTTT
>JBBPLG010000600.1:0-16724 GCA_038089695.1 Xanthoconium separans | reverse complement strand
CAGATTCCAAACTCTGTCCTCATGCGCTTTGGACAGTTATTCCCTCGTATGTCAGCAGGAAGCGTGTGTGGCACTCAGTGCGCTGCAATGTGCGTTCACGGACGCAGAACGCATTATACCCAGTCCCACGCTGGAACTGGTCAACGAGATCGTCGACTCTGTAGAACGCGTCGAAGACGATTCACAATGAAACAAAAAAGCGGGGCAAAGGTGTCGTCACCAGAATCAAATCCTATTTTAGCTTTGTGCTTGCTTTCTTCTATTCTTTCCATCTTTCCTTGTCCACCGTCCACGCATTATTACCGTCCGGACTCTCCTCCATGAATGTTAACCTTAATCTACGTACGCGCGAGCGCAAAGCAGTAATTATGACAGGCCGGGCTTGCCCGTTTCGATTGTAGATCACCACTCACTCGTCAACCAAGGAACATGCTAGTACCCTTGTTTGAGAGAGCCTCTTGAGGAGTATCCCGCCGTGATTCAACCGTCTGGATGAACTGTCCGTTTCTTCTTGGCCGACGACGAGCCCTTCTTTGCCCGTATGACCTTGATTGTCGCTGCCCGCAGGTCTACATGTGAAACATGAACGTGAGTGTCTGGGATTGGAGGAACAACACATACAGATCTTGGGCCACGGCTTGTTCCTCTTCTTCGAGTTGTTCTCCTCCCTCGGCTTTCCACCGTTCATGACGCTTGATCAGTTCTGTGAGATAAATCGTCTTCTTGGCCATCCGGACAAACTTGTGCTTGAGGAGTTCACGGGCTGCTGGTCGCTGTTGAACCCTGGCTTACTCAAGAACACGGGATGGAAAAGAAACGGACAACACACGTACATCGCGTGGATCCCGCTGTAGGCAATACGCTACGAAATCTCTAAACGGTTTGGAAAAATGGCCGTCTAAATGTGGTGGAGGGTTCTTTGGAATAAGGGAATGAACCTAGCCAAGACGTTCAGAGCGTCTTCGCTATAAACCATATTCACGCACTTCCACGGTTCTGCGTAGGATGGTCCCCCCTTTGCAAGCTCGATGGCCATGATTCCGAGACTCCACATGTCCGCTTTGTGATCGTAGCCACTCCGTTTGATCACCCCTGGCGACATCCAGTATGGTGTACCCACAAAGGTATTCTTCTTGGTAGAGAGTCCCAGAAAGCTGTCCTGCCACACCAAAGTTGGCGAGCTTGACATCTCCCGTCGCAGACAAGAGAATATTAGCAGCTGCACCAAAAGCGTCGTCTCAGATGCTGCCATCGATGTTGGGAACTGCAATGCACCTTTGATGTTGTGATGCAGCTTTCCCTCCATATGAAGGTACTCCAGGCCTGGAAGCAGTTCGCATACAATGGCAATGTACTCTTCTCTGAACACGCCGGGTTTCATCTAGTCACCTACTCAGTAGACACACTTTGTCCGGACGATGATCATACCAGATCGGAGCATGAGCCACCTGAACAGCACCTGTATGCCAACGTGAGCCACAAAGCGATGCCACAGCACAAAACATACTCCATGACTATCCAAAGATGTGTTCCCTTGAGAAAGGAACCATGGTATCTTGCAAGCGTTGACATGTCAATCTCATCCAATCCGCACACGGGTGGCAAACAAACATGATTGAACGAACTTGATTATGTGTGGAGAGTCCAGCTGGGACAGAATATGTATCTCCTGCTGGATTCCTCGATCTTGATGGCAACGGTTTTCTGGGTCCTCTTGTCGTACCTGGAGGACAGGGCATCCCGAGACAGGCGAGCACAGAGTGTGTGTGACATACCCTTTGTAAACCTTTCCAAAGGAACCCTTGCCTTGAGCGTGCACGAGTCGTTTGCCACTGCAATGAACGATGGGACAATACTGATCCTGTCTTGCTTAATGTAGAACTCTTCTGGGATCTGATGTCTTGTTTCCTGGTTGGATTTGACTGAGATGAGAATTCATGAAGCTTGTGAAACGTCACTCACCATTGTCTAGGGTTGCGCGCTAAATCAGTGTAGTCAATTGAAAGGGTATCGTGACAATTGCAGGGAGGACATCGAGGAAGAGAAGAAAGAGAAGGCACAGGGGCAAGAACAATGACAAGGCAAAACTGTGATGGCACAGTTGTCACCTTGTCATTGCTGCCATCATATTGCTTAGAGGTGCACGGTATCCAGCCTATGGGTATGGGCTAAATGGGTCGGTGTGGTACTATATGAACGCCCTCCAGGCACCCCTGGACCTGGTGTGATGCAGCCAATTTATTAGTGTTTAAAAATTTGTTTATGGGGGCTCCTTGAACCTGTACCATTACCATGGTTGGTTTTCCCATGCCCAAAAGGCGGGGCAAGACGGGCAAACACACTTGAAAAACGAATCCAAATGCCCCCTGCATGGCATATGAGACCAGACCACAAAAGCCCACACCCATAACACCCACTCACCATCAGGCCCACGAAACAAACGGCCTTGAACCACAACAATGCCTGAACTGAACCCCACCCCTACCTAACAAACCCTCAGAACCCGAAGCCACTTCCCCATCATCTATCCTGTCTACCCCACATCCTGACGAAACCATGAATAGCTCCCCACCCAGCCAACACCCTCAGCAACCAAAGTGCTTATTTGCAAAATTTTAACCCAACGCACGGACCATAGTCTATCTATGTGAGCTTGCTGTCAGTCTCACATGTGAGACTACTTCCCATGCTAAGGAAGTCCAGAAAACACATCAAAATCCACCATTGCCACCCCAGCTTACGTCCCCAACTCCATACCCACCTACCTGTTGATATATACCTATAACGCTCCATGTAACTACGCCATGCCCGCTGCCTGCATGACCCTACCACCCCTAATGAATAAATAATGTTCGCCCAAAAACCTGGAAACCAACACCCAATGTACCATGCTACAACCCACCACTGCCCTAGTCTCGCCCAAATGGCACAAACGTACAAACTGCATACCAGGCACTTGCCCCCACATGGAAAAGATATGTAAAATCCCTACACCATGCACTAACGATCCATTCCACATGCTAACCGTCCATCCCACCACCCAACGACTGAAATGAAGCACCCTAAGCGATCACCAGAATGCAGATGTGACATCTGAGCACATGGACATGACAACTGCTCAACCGACTAAGTCATGACCCTGCCAACTCACTGACCACATAAATGGCCTACGCTCCCCCATTCACCCCAACAATGGGCAAAGACATATTGTCCGCCAAACTCGCCTCCAATGCCGCCCATCACAACCCTATCTCGCGCCCCAATGGTCCACAGCCCTCCCCCACTAGCCTCAATGAGGACTCTCCACACTCTGACCAGACCCCTACCCCTACGCACACCTTAGCACCAACCACGACACGCATTACCTTGCACGACACCCCCCCACCTAAGCCCAACCCACCAAGCACCGCACCCACCCAACAAACCCCAGTCCCTATGGACCAACAGCAAACCCTTCCAGACAAACATGTTGGTACGTCAGAGCCCACCAATGAATGACAACCTAACCAAACTGACCAGTAACCAAAGAAATGCAACTACCATCTCCACAAACCCCTATGCCACAGGCCCCTGCCCCCCAACCACAACCCCCCCCAGGAATGCACGTTGAAATGCAACTGCCCTCCCCAAGAACCCCTACCCCCACAGCCACCCATCCACCCCCAAAACTCCCCACCCCCTCTTTCTCCCTCTCAGACTGAGATCTCATCACATCCTTTCTCCGTGTCAAAGACCAAAACAAACACATGGTCTCGACACTGCCCAATGCCGTGAAAGCAAACCTGGCAAAGTATACCCCCATTCCTGACTACGGATTCCCAACCATCCACCTCTCATCCCCAGGACGACTCCTTGAGGACATTGATGGGACCACCCTGAGGAAGTGGATCACGGTTGACCACCCAAAACTCCTTGCGAGAGAGCCTTTGACTACGATGGGAGCAGCCCAACACAAATGAACCCTATAATCACCTGATGCGTCAAAGACACTGTGAACAATGTGTCGACCGCCTATAATGTGAAAGTCGCGCAGTGCGAAGTATCCCCACCCGGCTCCATTTCCGGCTACTCCGTCAGCTCATCCCCGAACACCTTCCTCATTCACAATATCACAGAGGAAATCCAGGACATCCTAGTCAACCAATGCATCTGGTTGTCGGCACACCTCACCTTCGGGGTCCACCCATTTGTTGAACGATCTCTCCCCACCCTTCTATTCAACCTAGCTGGATTCACAACCAACACCCCGCATATTGTTGTTACGGAAATCCATGATGCACCGGCAAGACCGGACCACTTCATTCTTTTTCTTCGCCTTTCCTCGACGGACAGGGACCACGTTTACCTCAAGGCTCTGGCAGAAGCCTTAATCGCACGTACTAGTACTCTGGGAGTACTACCACTGTTGTCCTCGCCATAGGACATCCTCAGAGTCGCCATACTCTCGCATATGGCCAATCAGCGTTCCTCTAGACATCTCAGTCACAGATCGTCTAGCAAGACCTACCCTGAAGACGGATCTCCGTTCCATGACAATCCCGGAACCCTCCGCCTTCCCTTCATTATTCCGTTCCTCGCCGGGTGCAGGAACATGACTTGTCACGGCCCGGGTTGATCCTCAACCCATGTATAGCCATGCGGAACTCCGTCCGCTTATGGCACTAGATGCGTTCTTGATCATCTGTGGATTCCCACGCTGATCCTCTTCGCCCCAAGACAGCGGATCCCCTTTGATCCTATTTCCTCCTTCCGATGGAACCCCATTCTTGACCTTCCATCATGTGTACCGCCCTATGGACCCTATAGCCATATTGGGCATGTTCTTCATTTGATCCTATTCGATCCCGTTGATCCTCTTCCGCCCTTCACGCCAATGGGACTCCTTTTGATCCCTTCGTTCCTTCCCCTTATGGGAAGCCCATTTGATCCTATGGAGGATCACCCTTGACCCTGATGGTCCGTGCACCATTCAGGATAGTATATATGGAGTTACCTTTGTTCCCTGGTAGCTCTAAGCTAGTTCTACGCAACGGATACCTGCCTGTATCACTACTGCACTTCGGTGCCCCTTTACTCGCAATCTTATCCTTGTCTACTGGTGTACTGGTAGAGGGAACCCTCTAGAGTCTCGTCTACTCTACGACTTCGCCTCTATTTCACGACCTTCGTCTTCAAGCTCTTCGAGGCCTTAACTGGCGCTTGTACCTTCAAGACTCCTCGTCGGTCTTGCACGTCCGTGCTCGACCTCCTATAACTCAAAGGACGGTGCTCCGCTGGGCCGATTGGCTCGCAGTACAAAGGTTGTATTACTGCTCACTTCGTCTCTCTCTCACTTGTACGGTTACGACTAACTTCGCTAGGGCATTGACTCGCAGTAAGCGTAACAATTGTCCAAGAAGCCATCCAACTGATGTGGCATGACCAGGAAGTATGCCACACAATGGTCACCCTCCTCTGAGACAATGACCCATTCTTCCAACAAGAGGAGGTCCTCAAACACACCGACCAATACATCAACACTTTCATTGACTCTGTGGCGGTCGAATTCCTCGAATACAAAGTCACAGGAGGTGTCGAGACCCCTCACTACAACATCCTAGCAGACTCCCCCACCACAAGTCCCGATGCCTGGACAGCCCTCCACCACTTTCTTGCATCACTCACCTACCCCACTGCCCTCTATGGCTCGGGAGTGGCAGTCAACCTCTTCTCCTGCACACTCTGTCACTCTGTCTCACATCCACGAGGCCTGTGTGAGTTCCCCAACACACCCTACTGGAACAGCCCACCAGCAGCCCCGAAACCAAAAAGTGGCCCAAAGATGAAAGGGAATGTAGTGAAAGGGAAGCGCCTCTGATAACGCACGATATACCTAAACAATTGATGCTCAACCATCCCCTGTACATATGACAGTCCCAACACGTCCAAACCATTGAATTACAATGTACCACAGTCATACCTACTACAATACATAGAAACTACTCGAATGATAATCCACACTCCCCACTCACTTGCGTGTGCCTGAGAACCCCCCCTGCAACACACATCATGACCCACAACCAATTACCTATCGCGTTGGAGATGGAAGCGTGCATGAGCAGACATACACGGACTGATGCATCGATGACCTTCGTAACAGGATGCAAGGGCAACATACCTGTGTCATCACTCCACCTGCCTGCCCACATTTACTGACCGCACGTGGGACAGGAAAGCAGGCAGTGCCCAACCCCAGCGGCAGCCTATTTAGGCCAAGGACTTCCGCAGCTGGCAGCCCCAGCGAAGTTAGCAACAATGGCTAGGTAACGGTCTGCGACGCCCTAACCATCTAACCTAACATAAACCCCCCGTGACTGACCAGGACATGTCATCCTCATCCGCCTAGCAATCGGGCAGCGGATGTGAGTAGAACCGATCACCAATGTCCAACCTGCTCCCTTCACACAAATTGAGGTCTCTTTTCTTGGTAATGGTGCTGGCCTCCCTGTGTCTAAAGAGGGGGTTCACAGAGCCACCGGGAACCCCCTCAATGACGGACCAGGGGTGATGCAAGGTGGATCCATGAGAGCGGCTTATGGCCCACAAGCCAACCCCCGAAATGCATCCCAACCTGCACAACATGACCAACCACAATCACAACCAAATCCCCCATGCAACACTGAGAGACTAACAAACACCCAAGCCCAACCACCACCAAGTACCAAGGCCTGATCCAGAGCAAACGTCCAACTTGCCACTCTAAATGTCAAAGGCTGATCCTCTCAAACACACAGAACAGTGAACCTGATATCAAAATGGACAGACATCAATTGAACCGTCCACCAGTCACAAATTGGCATCCTGTGCCTACAGGAAACCCATCTGGAACCACACCACCTCGACTCAATCCACCAACTCTTTGGTCACCGCCTCTGAGTTTTCAACTCGGCTGACCCCTGAAACCCAGGAGCCTCTGCAGGAGTAGCCTTCATACTGAACAAAGAAAAGATAAAAACAGACGACGCTGAAATGATAGATATCATACCAGGCAAGGCCATCATAATAAGTATCAAATGGCACAATGAGAGTAAACTACGAATTCTGAACATATATGCACCAAACGCCCAACACACACACCCACGCTTCTGGGACACGGTAAGACAAAAACTAACCGACCTACATATTAACTCAATAGATATCATGCTTGGAGATTTCAACATAGTCGAAGACCAAATTGACAGAGTGCCAGCCCGGGACGATGACTTAACCGCAGTAGAAGCACTAAAAACCTTTCGAGAACAGTTCCACCTAATAGATACCTGGCAACACGACAACCCCAACTCACGTACCTTCACATTTATAAGTAATACCCACTCCATGTCAAGACTAGATAGAATATATGTAAACAGAACACTATCCAAAACGACATACCAATGGGACACAACAGATACATTGATCCCTTCCGACCACAAAATGGTGCTAACATGCATTATTCCCCCCAAAATGCCATACATTGGACCTGGCCGATGGACACTCCCACTTTTCCTTATCACAAATGAACCACTACTACAAAAGATTGAAAAAGCTGGTATACAACTGCAGCATGATCTAGAAACCCCAACCACCACCCCAACAGAACCACAAAGACAATGGCTAGACTTCAAAAACAAGATTGCTGACATTGCAAAGAAGATGGCAAAACAACAAATAGCACGAATGACAAAGAGAATAAACGTGATTAAACGAGACATAAGTGCGACAGAACAAAACCCCAACATCGACAACAACCTGGACACCAGATTGAACCTTGCCCAACTATACCAAGAAATGCAACACCTTGAGCAAAAGGTAAACAAGAATGCCCATGCAAAGGCACAAGCAAGATGGCAGGAAAAGGGTGAAAAAATAAATAAATACTGGACTAAAATACACAACCCTCAATGCCCAAGGGATATACTATACTTGCTGTATGACCCACAACGAGAAAAAGTAACAACAAGCATCCGCAAGATGGCTAACATAGCGAAAAACTACCATGACAGATTGCAACAAAAAGACCTACTCCCACAAAACCACCCAGAATGACAAAGAGCCAAACAGCATGTCCTAGATCAAATCCCAGAACACCAAAAGTTCTGAGACAACGACTCTGAACTACAATACCTCCTCACCCCTATCCATGTGACAGATGCCCTAGCAACCTCCAAAAATGGAATGGCAACTGGCCTTGATGGTCTGCCATATGAGCTATGGAAAGCACTACATGAATGCCATATAAAAAACTAAAAGAAACAACGCCCCTCCTTCGATATCGTACACTGCCTAACAAAGGTGTACAACAACATACAACGACATGGCACTGACCCCACAACTAACTTCTCAACCGGCTGGATGTGTCCAATATACAAGAAAAAGGACAGATCAAAAATAGAAAACTACCGACCAATCACATTACTGAACACGGACTATAAAATCATGACAAAGGTGCTCACCACACAGCTAGGAAAATACGCGTGCTCCCTCATACACCCAGACCAAACCGGATTTATCCCAAACAGATCTATCTTCGACCCTATCAGACTAGCCGAAATGATGTGCACATACGCAGACTATATGGAGGAAGACGGAGCAATCATTGCCCTAGACCAAGAAAAAGCATATGACAAGATAGATCACTCATATCTACTTAACACACTACGAACCTTTAGACTACCCAAGCTCTTCATCTCCACTGTAGAAGCTCTCTATAAACATGCTCACACCACAATCATGATTAACGGAACACTGAGCACAACCTACCGAGTAACCCGAGGGGTACGACAAGGCGACCCCCTCTTGTGTCTATTATTCAATTTAGCAATTGAACCCCTAGCAGCTGCAATCAGGAACTCACCGGACCTCACTGGATTTACCATTCCAGGAACAGAAACAAAAGTCACAATAAACCTCTATGCGGATGACACGACAGTCTACCTATCAGCCAAGGACAACTATACCACATTAGAAAACCTACTCACCACATGGTGCAAAGCCTCGGGAGCGAAATTCAACCTGGAAAAAACCGAGGTCATCCCAATTGGCTCCGAACAACACCGAAATCGAATAATTACCACTCGTCAGCTACACCCAACGGATGCACCCCTCCAACCCAAAATACACATCACACCCGATGGACAAGCAACCCGAGTACTGGGCAGTTGGATAGGTAACAATGTAGAACATGCCCAACCCTGGACAACAATACTTGACAAGATTAGCAACCACCTAGACATCTGGGCAAAATCAAAACCTACCTTAGATGCGAAACAACTGATTGTCCAAATGGTAGTTGGGGGAATGACGCAGTTCCTTACAAAGGCACAAGGAATGCTGCCACCCACCCTAAAATCACTACAGCACATAGTAAGAGAATTCATGTGGGACAAAGAACGCACCCACCCGGTTTGAGCCTCAAACAAATAATGAAACCTGTAGAACATGGAGGCATTGACCTTCTGAATCTAGCAGCAAGGAATGATGCAATTGAACTCACCTGGTTACAAGCATACCTTACCATGTCAAACCCAAGACCAACATGGGCCTTTGTAATGGACGCAATAATAAACTGCATACAACCAAATGGAATTACACACCCAAAAGAAATAAACACCTTCTTGACAACTATAAAACCATCAGGAAGAAGAAAAAGGGACGGTAAACAAATACCATGACCGGTGTTAGCACTTATCAAAACCGCCAAAAAATACAACTTAACTTTCGCCCCAAGAAAACTATCCAAAGCACTCAAACGGCAACTACCTGCATGGTACCATATTGGAGTACCCCCAAACCAATACCACAAGTGAAGAACAAAATGCCTATGAACCACACACCGAGTCGTATACCTTAAAGACCTATTCAAAGCTACAAAATGGCTGACACAACACGACTCACCCCACATGCCCAGGAGGAATTGCCGCTGCCATTACTGCAGAAGAGACAGATGGAAAGGCTGCAAAGACCCCCATGAGTGTACGCAAATAGCATGCACCATTACCGGACATCTCCAGCCAAAATACGACCCATATGACATCCCACCAAAAGACCACCTGACCTTGACACACCGACGCAAGGAAAAGAACAACAGAGCCAAAGTAGAATGGGGAGATGACATCCTCTTCAACCCAACCATAACAGCACGTGGGACCCTAGATGAATGCTTCCGAGTACTTACAGATTCAACACAAACCCCCCCAGAACCAGCTTTTCACCTCCAAAACCCCAGATTGGAACAGGGCCAAAGAATTGCACCAACAATGATATACACAGATGGTTCCTGTATAAACAATGGGAAATTAAATGCGCAATGTGGTAGTGGCATCTGGTTCAGAGAGAACAACCCACTAAACAAATCAATAAGAGTACCTGGCACTCACCAATCAAACCAAACAGGAGAAGTGGTAGCGATCCTAGTCACCCTACAAACTGCTGACCCGACAACACCAATCACCATAGTATCTGACTCATGATATGTGATAGACGGACTTACCAACCACCTTAAGACATGGGAAGATAACGGCTGGGTAGGAATGCAAAACAAAATGTGGCTTGAAGCGACCACCTACCATCTCAGAAGATGAGCAGCCCCAACCATGTTCCGCTGGACAAAAGGCCATCAGGGAACACTGGGAAACGAAGCAGCAGACCACCTTGCAAACCAAGGAGCCCTAAAAGAGCAACCTGATGAGATTGATCACTCAGTTCCACCCAAATTTAAAGCACCAGGAATTAAACTAACCACCCTAATGCAAAAAACGGCCTACAAGCACCTAATTACAACATGTATCCCGCCGTACCCCAGATCCACATTGATCAACCTAGACATTGCATGACATGCAATAGCAGACACTACTGGAAACCTCGAAAAAGATAGTGCACTCTGGAGAAAAATAAGACACCCTGACATCCACTGCCCCATACAAACTTTCCTCTACCGAGCACTCACTGGATCCCTTCGCATAGGAGACTTCTGGTCGAAAATCCCTAACTACGAACAACGCGCAATCTGCCACAAATGTAATGACACGACAGACACCCTAGAACACATCCTAATGGAATGCAAATCCACAGAGTGATCAGCAATATGGACGCAAATGAAAAAGCTCTGGCCATCACCCACCGAGCATACAGTCACCTTTGGACAAATCCTTGGCGCTGGTTGCATCACCCCCCGATTGGCCGAAAACAACCAACCAACCTGCAAAGACCGAGGAGCAGCACGCCTACAACGGATACTACTCTCTGAGTCAGGGCATCTAATCTGGGTCCTTAGATGTGAACGCGTTATACAAGGAACCCAACACACCGAACGAGCGATAATACAGCGGTGGACTAACAAAATACTACACAGACTGAACCTTGACAGAGCCATAGCCAAACTGAAACGAAACAAAAAATTCACTCAAATGGTCAAGCACACCTGGAAAACAGCCATCCAAGAGACACCACACCAAGATTGGGCCATCAATACAGAGGTTTTAGTGGGTATTAACCTATCAAGGCCCCCTGACTGAACTGGGGAAGCTAGATAGTCCACGGAGTCCCACACTCCCTGAAATTCAGGGCATGCGTAAGAGCATTTTTCCTCGGACCAGTTACAGTAGTAGCTGCCTTTAGCGTATTATGTAGAGCTAGACTAGTCAGCGGCTATATAATAAATGCGCTTGTCCAAAAAAAAAAAATTGTTTATACGTTGCTAATTTCCCAGGTCTACACTCAAGGGTTGTCTTTCACCTTGTGTGGTTGCCGTTCTTGGCTACGCTCCTATGTCACACCTCCTTTCTGGTTGAGATGGTGGTTCAGGAGCTCAATGCTCCCTCTCTGACCTGCTCCCATCATCTTGCTAGGTAGGCCTGTCTCCAGCTGTCCTTTTTTCCATCTGACCTGCTCCCATTTAGTGTTGCTGTGGCCCGGCCCGAAAGCCCTCAGCCAGCTAAGCCTGGCTGGGCTGGGCCATGTCAGGGGCTTGGGAAGGCTTGGAGCCCAGCCTGGGAATTTGAGAAGCCATGAGCTGGGGCATACAGGTGAAAGAAGTGAAAGTGTGAAATGAATGAAATGGTCTTTACATGTGGCCACTTCCTGCTGGCAACACTCCTGGCATGAAACACAAAGTCCCCAATGCTGAAACATCCTCCACTGAATCTGAGGCTGAGTGCCACCCAAAAATAAAAAAGATAAGTGTGAGTAGTTTTGAGTGTCACTGTTATGGTTTTCCTTATGGCACATTTATTTTCTTTCCATTTCTATTGGACTCGTTCACTCCTCATGATGGGACCGTCCCCATCCGATGTCTTCCTATTCCTACAGACTGTGTGGCACGACGAAGGCCACATGCAAGCTAGACAACAATTTGCATTAAATCAATTTTTTGAACATTGCGGGTGCTACTTACGGCCGCTGCAGAGGTGGAAAGGAGTCATACAGGGGTGAGTGACCAAGACTCCAAAGTCTCTGGGCTTCTCAGGAGTGGCGAGACAGATGACTTGTACCAAAAATCGAGGTGGTAGTCACGGAAATGCCTATTTTCAAAGAGGGCACAAACATCCTATAGCACTTGTCACTGGAGCAATTGATGAGTAAGTATGTAGGCACTTACAGTTCTGGCATCATAGTGGTGGAGGTAATAGCTCCTCCAGTCTTTGTTATTCAACATCAGTTCACAGTGTGCAAGTGCTCTGGCCCTCCTCTGTGTGGGCTGGAGCAAATTTTCTGGGTCAACAATGTTAGACAGCCCGTAGCGCTGAGCAAAGACCTCCAATTTTCTCGCCATCTTGCTGTGGAAGAGCTGAAAGTGCTTGGTAAGCTAAAATTTGCAATGTTGAATATACGTATGGTGTCAATGGCTGAGTTGACTTACCATCTTGGCAATGTTGTCGTCCCATTCAGTAACTGAAAGTCGAAGGATCAGCTGCTGCTCAAATGGAGGATATATTATAACAAACTATGATTTGTGTCTGCACCAGCCTGACTCAAACATTCTTGACCAGTAATTTTTAACTGTCTGGGATTTGCATCCCACCCAATGGTTTCAATGATCTCTAATATTAGGAGATCACCGGCACGGTCCACATTCGCTCTGTCTTCACGTGGTAGCTCTCTTCTTCAAATCCTGGCGTCCCCAGACATACTCAAGGCAGAGGAGACACAGGAGCTCTGTGGGGTAAGTAAAGCAGATTGGTTTCCCTGAAAGGGGCTGATGGCAAGTTGAGGAAAATCTGGCTGGCCAAGAAACATCTCGTTTACAGGGGTCATAAGTTCGAAAGCCTGTTGCTTGGTGAGCAGCTGCAGGGAAGGAAAAAGACTACTTACTTGCAGTTGCCCAGGGTCGGAAAAGGTCTGAGAGTGACCAGCACCATTCATCATGGTGTATGCATTTCCAGCCTCTTTGGACAGGGGAATATCAGACATGTGAGCGAGAAAAATGGTGGGATGCTGAACGACTCAATCAACATAGCTCGCGATTTATAGGTGAAATTTGGCTGAGTCATGGTGCATATGGTGATAAATTGCAGGGGCTCTGGTGCCAACACTGCAGACATTATGAGACTCGACTTTTACGTGGCAGTAACGCCAATGGTAGCATTCACACTGCTGAAAGGAGGGGTAGTCCTGGAAGTCATGCCAGGTGTCAAATGGAGAACCCAGTATACATTTATATAAAACTGGCGATCGCCGCTGCCCTAAGTTCTGTGACATGGACCTCAAATTCGTAAGATCGCAGCACGCAGTGCGGAAATGATCTGGTCAAACACAACCCAGAGAGTACCCCGACTCAGCCCCATGCCCCACCAACTTTAGCAGTATTACATTGCCTACCAAATCTAATACCGAACAATGCACTGAATCTCGCGAGTCCCACCCTAGGCCCCCTTCCAGCCTTTCTCCCTCAATTACCCCATTTGCCAGTCGCCGGACATGCGAACATGAACTACTGGCTTTCGTTCACAACTGCATTCACTTCAATGCGGATTTTCCTTGAACAGAGTTTTAGTCGGTTATCGATGTTCTATGTACTGTAAAGCCTATGTTCCGATATCACGCCACATCGGCAGCTACCATGACTAGTTCATTAGTTTGTACTACTCGGTTAGTACCTTCCCTCACCTTGGTCGCACCTTGTCACCTCTACTGCTGGATGGGAGAGCTCCTTACTCCTACAAGATCAATTCAATCAGTCGTCCACATCTATCTATATGAAAACAACTCATGTTTGCATTCCAGGTAAAGTTGTTTGTATCTGCACTAGTCAACACTGCGGACGCGGGTCAGAAATAGAACATTGTATCCATAAATTAGGTCAGCTTCTAGTCTGTGCAACAGTTAGTCAAAGAAAGAAAGACCAAGGACCTTATGCACCCAGATAAGATCGACCTGATCGACGTTTTTTTTTTTTTTTTTTTACCGTCAAAAGAAGAGTCAATTCTTACCTCTTTCCTGAACGTGAGCACTGTAGCGATCAGTAGATACATGACTCAGTTATAAATAGAGCAAGTGACATCCTAAACATACGGTAATCATAAGCCAGCGTGGCAGCAGATGTGACTAATTGGCGATAATGTCAATCCTTCTGATGCATTAACAATAGGAAAGGGATGACCTACCTTGGCAGTCGTTGACGGACATCCTCGGAAGACTGATCTACGAGAGCCGAGTTGGCTTTAAATCTC
This sequence comes from Xanthoconium separans, assembly GCA_038089695.1. Classification (NCBI taxonomy): domain Eukaryota; kingdom Fungi; phylum Basidiomycota; class Agaricomycetes; order Boletales; family Boletaceae; genus Xanthoconium; species Xanthoconium separans. The sequence goes on along the minus strand of JBBPLG010000600.1, from coordinate 2,040 downwards.
GTATTTAAATGGGTGTCACAGGGCATGTGAGCGACAATCATATAAATCCGAAATGTACATACCTTGTCAAAAGGGACATTGGGAATTGTATGCATCAGAACAAAGACTCTCTGACCCTGTGACAAAAATCATAGTGGTGGGATGCAAATGAGCCGTAGAAAGGACTGTACTGCTGGGTTAAAGGCAGGAGCAGTGATGTAACGGTTGTGGGAAAGGGTTTCTTTGAAAGAGAGGACAGGCCAAACGCCTAATGCAACTTTATAAGGAAGGTCAGAGGTGATGCCCATCAAAGAATCATAGTCCCGAGTTGTATTGATGTGACTGAGAGGAGGAAGCCCTTGCAAGGCATTGAGACTGACATGCTCTTGAAGTTGCGTTTCTAAACCCAGGCTGCAACCGGCCAAGACAAACCTCAAGAATTTGAGTTCATGGTCCTCGTCCTCACAGTTGATGCATGCATACTAGAAAGGATGTCCATCAGGCCTTCCAGGTGTAGTGCTAGTAGATAGACTCGAAGGAGGTAAAAGTGGGAGAGCGGTTAGAGCGAGTAAAGTAGTAAAATCAAGTAGATCGTGGGGCCCAGGGCATAGGAGAGCCAGCAGACTGGTGAGATCTGAGCTGGTGAGGAAAATGACGTACCAAACACATGCTGTTCATGTCACAGCCCCTTATGGCATGTAGAGTAGGGAAGGCAGTTAGAATGGTTAGAACGGTTAGAGCGGTTAGATCAACATTTAGGGCAGACCTACATGCGGCCAGCGTGAGACTAAAGTCACCGGTTTCTCATCTAGTGCAGCATTTAGGCTGCTACAAAACTTTAATCCAGCCGTGGTGAGGGTGGTTAGGGTGGTTAGGGCGGATGAAGTGGGGAGATCATGTCGCAGATTGTGGCGCCTGAAGCATAGGAGAGTGAGTAGATTGGGGAGATCAAGGAGTGCGTATTAAAGTTTACCAGCCAGACCCTACGTGTTACTGCTGCAACACTGCCGAAAAGGCTGTACGTGCTGTAAGTTTTACTTGATCAAATGGGCTTGCGATGGGAATACCACTCATAGATACTACCTAAGTGAACTGAAAGTTGGGAATTGTAATTGTGTTTTAAAATATGGCATTGCCAAAGTGGTGGGTTGCCTAGGTGACGTAGGTAATGGCAACACATAGTAGATTGGGTGCTCGAGAGGCAGAGTGGAACATGGTGCCGTCATATTGAAGGTACTCCCAGGACTGTCCAACCAGCATGCAGCGCATTGTTCTCTTCCAATCACCACCTCATGATGTCCACCAAGATTTTCTCCTCCGCATCTCGGTCATCTTCCATTGTCTCTTCCAGGCCAGATACCACTCTCAGTGGCGATTCTCACAAGAAGCCACCACACGCTTTCAGTAGAAAACGTGTTCTGGACCCAGTTGTTGCAGTATCTAGTGGCGAAGCCAGACTCCCCCAAAATGCTAAAAGACAGAGGTGGGCGAACCTGTGTGTGAGTTCTTTATGTCTATTCCAGCCCAGTCATGTATTGATCTATGTATCATACGGGATTACCAAAGTCCAACCCTGGCCAAACAAAAGAAGTTAGCGAGTACATAAATCATCAGAGGCTCAATCTGGCTCGATTGAGTCGAGAGGCCCACAAGGTGAAAATGCAATATCAACGTCTTCGCATGCAGGAACTAGAGATGATGAGGTCGCTTGTAGAGGATGAGTATGAAGAAACTTAGGTGTCCCTTAACCAGATGGAGCGTGAGATTGGCCAGATCTGCAAACAATTGTATCACAGCAGGGGTATAACAGCCTGCAGGATTGTGGGGCATGCGTACCTCTTTGACAGTGCGATCCCTCGGGTTAGTGGCTTTGGCGGGTTTTCTGGTTCCAGCAACACCCCAGATTGTTTTATCCATAGCTCTCCACCTTCACCAGTGCAGGATCAAGTCAATTAGTTCTACTATGTTATGTACTAGAGATGTTAGTTATGTTGTTGCGGTTTCGCCCTGCATCACTTTCAATCCTTGACAAAAGCAGACAACTGGATGAATGAGATGACC
>JBBPLG010000599.1:0-16727 GCA_038089695.1 Xanthoconium separans | reverse complement strand
CAGCTTTGAAATATCTGCAAGGGACATGGGAGAGGTCCTTTGCTGTAAAATACCAAATGTGAGATGAACATGAGAGAGGGAGAGAAGATACGGACGTTTTGATGTGGACAACCCTTGCATCATGGAGGTGGAAATGGTGGCGAAAGAGTGAGGTTGTTCGGCACTCTTTCTACCTTGAAACCCAGGGTTTCATCAATAAATACTTATTGAAGCAACTTGGGCAAAAGCGCTGCGACAATGGCGAGTGACGCCACTCAGCCACCACGTCCATCCGCAGCTTATGTCGATGACAAGACTCACATCTTGTCCTGCCCAGCCGACCATCGTACAGTAAACGTTGATCATGGCCGACATCTCTAATTTCAAACAATCCTAGAACAGATGTAACCAGTTACGCGCAAGAAAAGGACGCACAGAACATCGTTTGCTTTCCAGGGAGGCGGGCAGAAGGACTAACGTTTCCATGTCAAGAGTTTCGAGGTAACATCGATGAGGAACTCGCTGCACACGAGAGTGGCGCAACGATCGGGGACTCGGACTGACCGGAGAGAACAGAAAGTTTGCTGGGCAATCCGACTACCGGCGTCAACGGCTCGTATCAAACCGCACATAGCATCGCATGTTGACAATGACTCGCTCTTTTTCCAGCCGTCGCTGTCGCCGAGAACGGTACAAGAACGGGGTTGAGAACGAGCAGCCGCAGATTCTAAGACAGTTGTAGATGACCCTCTGGATGAAGCGTATTACCTTGCTTGAATAAAGCATTTGCGACGACTCTATAGCTCAGTGGTAGAGCATACGATTGCAGATCGTGCGGTCCCGTGTTCGAACCACGGTGGGGTCTTACTTTTTTTGAATTTGATGTACATACTGTATTTGACAAACTGACACGTTTGTCCAGTTTGCATAGTGACCATGATGATCCTCTTCGCCAGCTTTTCCTTGTCCTGGCTGCTCCTTGTCCAGGCTGCCTCGTTGTCCCTCCAAAACCCTCGTTTCACTATAACTTCCTCAGATGCAACTCAACTGCGCGCGGACACGTATGTCACTTTCTGATTTACCCCAACCTCCCTGACATTCACTATCAGGCTCTCCCTCACCAAAAAGCCGGCGCCGTTGACTCTCGGTACATCCGACGTCCTCAAACTCACCTTCCAGATCACTGAATCAGGTGAGGGTAACGGTGTCCAGCCCCACCAGACCTTCCTCCGCTTTTATGACACCATCTCTGGCGAAGAAGGTATCCAGCCCGTTCGCGTTACCCCGGGCGGGAAGGCAAAGTTTGAACTCGTACGCGTGTACACCACAAACGGGAGTGTTTCAACGCTCACGCCCTTTCTTTTGCAGAACATGGCTCGCCCACCTCCATCCATCCCGCCGACCACAGGCCATCCGCTCGCCGTATCCCTCATCCTTGGTTCATTCACACACGACCCTGCCACGTTTGACCTCTTTGACCTCTACGTCCCCGCATCTACCACGCCCGCACCACACCCGGATGAACAATCCTTCCACCTCCAACCGCCCATCGCCCACACGTTCCGTCCAGAGCAAAAAGTCCCCCCAAAGGCCGTTTCTGCATTCTTTGCCGCCATAGTTCTTGCGCCGTGGTTTGTATTACTTGGTTTGGTACGTCATCATGTCCTCTCGCTGCAGCGATAGCCCACTCACGCGTCATCAGTGGTCCCAGGTCGGCGTGCGCGTCCCGCACTTGTTCTCGCCTCGTATCCTCCCCTTCACGGCACTCCTCGGCGCGTTCGAGGTGCTCCTTGTCTGGTACTGGATAGATCTCAAGTTGGGCCAGGTACTTCTTTATGCTGGTATCTTGGCACTCCCGACCATCTTTGCGGGCAAGACCGCGCTTGCAAAGACAGGCGAATGGCGTGCTGGAAAACAGTAGAATCGGTTGCAGTAATGGAAAAACAGTAACCGTGCTCGTGTCTCCCTGCTGCCAGAGACGATGGTCTATTCCAATGGTATATTACAACTGAGCTTGTTAATATACTACTAGATTTGTTCAGTCGTTTCGACCCCCAATATCGTTATCCCTGCCGTCGTCAGTGGGTTGTCAGTCAAAATTCAGTTCGCCCTGGGGGGCCAGACAGTCTGCTGAGCGTCTAAGCACCGGAACCAACATAATAATCTTGATTCATCAACCGCCGACAACGACCACGTGAAACGTATTCACTTACTATAAGAAGTGAGAATCATAGATACCCGCACCCGAAAGAACACCGCTGGACCATACCCGTGCAGGTCGCCACGATTCGGAATACCTACTACAGCCTTGCTGTGCCAAGTTCACCGCTCGAAAGGGCCGTCATCGGCGAGCGAAGCGTCGACTCCAACAACGAAGAATCATCATGACGTATTACAGTCCGGGCTACACGAAGAAGGACATTGATGAGGTGTAAGTACACGTTATTCTACTTTATCACGTAGTGGATAGCATTGAGCAAGGGCTTGAAGTTGGCAGTAGCAGTGGCACTGTGCTATACCATGCCAATACGCGCCACAGCCAATACGACGATGCTCTTTCATCGCAGTCACTAGTAAGCGTTCATCGTATCGTTTTGAACACGAAAAGTCTGTGTGCGAAGTCTATCGAACCATGATTCCTCCTTACAGTGATTGCCATGTGCTGCGGGCATACATTCAGGAACGGCCTTGCATCGAGTCGCCGCGAAACAGGTTCTTCCTCACTTTGCTCGATCGGCGGAAATTCGTATCACCAGTGTTTGCAGGCCGGAAGTGGTGATGCAGGTGAAGTAACTGTCACCAAATAATCTCCGCTGACGTGTCAAGCCAAACCTCTCGTTACTGTGCACCAACATGTCGGAATGTCCCTCGCTGTCACTTGGAACGGATGATGCGGAAATGGGATCACATGTCGATGATATATTTAATTCCGATCCAAGGCAACAATAGACAACTCCAAGAATTGCTGTCAGTCCAAGTGATTATGACTCCATTTATCCTCCCTCGATCAGACTGACGTGCTTACTTGTTGGCACTTTCGGGGCGAGTGAGAAAGCTTCTCGTCGAGTCCACTCCAGACTCTCACGGGAAGCTGACATTGATCGGGTCCCTGGATGCTCAAGTATCAGAGTATGTAAAATACTCTTTTTTTATGCTGCCCTGCCTGTCCACGTTTTTAAAGGTATAAATGCCTCGGTGTGTTCCCCCCCCTCTGGCAGTCTATCGAGCGCCTCCCCCCAGCCTACATCCAGTGTTTTCCGGTCCTTCACTGGGTACAATGCGTCTCTCACTCTTGGCGGCCCTCGTAGGTCTGGCTCCGTTGTGCATTGCTAATGCCTTTCCCATGAACTGGCGGCGCGGTCCCCCTTCCCCGGACCAATGCATATTCTACGTACGTCTCATATTCAAGTGTGACGACGGGGCGCTCACATCTACGAGACAGGATAATTATGAGATTGCATGTAAATCTGAACATTAAATGTGTAACGGCTGTGATCTTGGTTACTACTACGGTCTTTTGGTGCGTTTGGGTTCTTACCGTCGGGCTACGGGATGCGATCTTGATCAGTGTCGTCAGGGAATAAAGGGGGGTCAAGCCATCATCGTGTGGCGATTCTTGTGCCAAAGATAGAGCGTGCGTGATTTCCAGAGGGCAGTCACGATTTCTTGCCATGCTTTGGATGCATTTTTTTTTCTTTTACTTGGTAGAGGAACGAAACGCAAACCTGTACTCGCACGGTGTCGTCAATGCGTAACAGGGTTGCACGGTGCAGCGAGTTTTAACTGGTGAACATTTGAATCGTGCGAACGGTTCGATTGTCGACTTGGCTCAAGCGATCTGCATGATGTTGGGCTAACTTGGGCCCCGTCGCCGTCGACCGAAGTCGCCAACTCAGCAACATATAAATAGGAGTTTCCGTGGCGGGCACAGGAAACTCTGCCTCGTGGGCCATTCAAGTCCATGCCCCTTTTGTACTACATAAGGCCCGGGTATATCCCATCCCGGTGGCATAGGTGGAGTCGACAAAAGAAAACACGCAGCTTATCGTCGATAGTCGAACAAAGCGGACGAAACGGCGATGCGTTTGTCTCTCGTTGCTTTCCTCCTTCGTCTTGCTGTGTTGACCAGTGCTTGCCATTGTAAACTCGCTGTATAACTGAGGATTGCTTCTCTACGCACCCGCACGTTTGCAAGTCTGATCTCGAGGGCGACCATTGACACGTACCAATCGTGTGACGGGATGGAAAAATCAATCTTGTATACAGCTTGACCCCGGAGTAAAATAGTCATGCAGTAAATTTTGTACTGGGGTAAGATAGGAACAGTCCTGCCCGACTTACGACGTATCCTTGGTTCAATCACCCTGATAGTTCAGAGGAAATTCGTTGAAAACAAGTAATGAATACATTGAAAGATCATGTAGTTGGAATTGGCTCCTCGGACCCCACGGCATCAGCACTTTATTTCAGTTAATCCTGCAGGAACGATTCAATTGTCAGTCTTGCTAGGCTTTGATCCGTCATGGAGTTGCCCTACCTCAGGCAGTGGAACCGTAGTCGTTCTTGGCCGGCGGTGCTTCGAAAGGATGACACTCGGTGTTGAACACATCTTCACCAAACATACATTCAGCGCACCTCCTTAAACCCGAGGACACGTGGACGTACAATCATCGAGTGAGATATTGTTAGGATCGTCAAATGTCAAGTACCTGCCACGAGTAAACTGGGAATAGTACATCCTGTGAAAACAGATACACGCACAAGTACTTGAGCACCTCTCCAAACCAGAAACTTTCCATGTCGTTAATCTTGCTCGATGTCTTGTTGTTGACATCGTTAATGGCGGTGTACCCTACGGTCGTCGGGAGGTACGTCTTGAAACTCTGGATGGCGCTGGCAGCGTTGTCAAGGTACTTGGTGTTACCAGTCGCACGCCATGCATAAAAATTGGACTCGAGGACCTCGGGACGCATGATATAATCCGATACAGTGATGTAGAAACCGTGTTCGTTGTAAAACTCGAGTTGCTCCGCAGTGGGCTGGGAGCTGGTACCTGTGTAGTTGCCATCGCTGGAGATGTAGGCAAACTCTTCAGGTCCGATACCAGTGCTATCAGACAGGTGAGCTCAGTATACCGTGCTAACTTAGAATGAGAGAAGTACGCAGTGCTCGCATAAGTGTTCCAGCATGCATCAACAAGCTGGAGACCGATATTGAAGATAGTGTCGTTGTTTGTAAGTTTCCCACCTGGAACGAGTTAACATATATCTTTCCGACCAACCTTCTCCGCGCACCAAGGATCCAATTTCCACCATAGAAACAGGCTAAATGTGATCCAACATGAAGAATTTCTTTGTCGTAATCAGCAAGGTACATCCAATTATCCACAGTCGAATTCTGGTGAATCAATATCATCAAAAATGCTTCAAGCTGGCAAGTGCAACGCACCTTCAAGAGGACCTGGATGGAAGTATCAACTGCCGTAATCCACGCGTCTGCGTACGAATTATCCTCGGTGTTTGTGAGACGTGCATACTTGATCAAGTATTCGTAGAATGAGTCACATCCTCCACCCCATGACTATATATATATTGGGTAGGCATCTAGAATCCTTGCGTAGCGGGTCACGCACCACATACGAACCAACTGAATTCCCAGTTGAAGGATCAATGGACTGTGCAGGCATCCCGGGCAACACCTTCGGCTACAGCATCAGGATGTTGTTAGAAGACAACGCCAAGCTCAGGCAACTATTTTTAGAATGTTACTATATAGATCATGTGCTGGACTGACTCCTCGGCGAGTTGACGGTAGGTGTCATTGCCGGTGTACAGGCTAGTTCGTGATTTAGATGAAAATCGTGTCCTCCGCTTGTTCTTACCTTAGACGATTCCATTCCATGGTGAGCTGTCAGTAAAGTCAACCGTGCCGCTCTCATACTGGATACGAAGAGCGTACAGTTCCGGCCTCGGCAATGTTTGACTAAGAAACACCTCAGCAAGTCTAGCACAGGTTTCTAAAAAAAACCTCACCGTAGCGTCGACAGGCGTGTGATCAGTAAAGTTTATATGGCCGTAAGGGATGTCATGACTCTGTGGTCGTGTTCGCACTAAGCTTCTCACGACGTGATCACAAGAAAATACTCACCCCAGAAAAGGCATACACCATTTGTTGGGCGACTTGTTCCGCTTTCTGGACCAGAATATCATACTGCTTACCAGAGAGCTCATAGGCACTCAAGAGCCCTCCAACATGACGGATCGTTGTTTCGAATAGACTAGGACGGGCGTCAAAATCTTCTTATCACAAGACATGCGACGACACTTACCTAACTGGGGCATTTGTTTGTGAGAGGCTAAAGTCCACAGTCGCAACGTGGTCGACCGCCTCTTCAAACCATTCATGAAGACCCATGAGCCACTGGGCACAAACCTGCTTGAGGGTTCAGAACATCACATTCCAGATGGAACACAAACCATGGTACCCAAAGCGTCTGAAATGCTTGCGCCCCATCCGTTCAGACCATCGTAATACGATTTATTAACGGGAAGCAAGTCGTCATGACCAAAAGCATATTTCCTAAGGCATTACTGAGAACAATACGAATCCACAGCCGAAAGGACACTGACATGTACGCTTCGTAGGAAGTGGTGAAGAGATCCACAACAGCCTTCTGGTGAGCAGTGGTGGTGGATGGGAGTGTCAAGTTCGGTACTTGCACCTGCCCTCCACTGGCGATCGCAACGAGGGTTGCAACGGTAAGCAAGCGATGTAGAGTCATTGCGAAATGAGGGAGGGAAAAGTGCCTTACCGACTCATTCACATTGGAATCTATGCTTTGTTTGTAGTGAACCGAATTTCCATAGAAGATGAACGTAATGCATTATCCGCGGGACATGTGCAGGACGTTATCACCTGATGGCTATATTTGAGAGCTGTAATGCAATGGGACTCGCGAAAGGAAACCCAGGAGTGGAACTCAGAGTTCGGTGGTTCAAGGTTAAACCTCGGCTAGCTGTGGTGATCAGATGATGCTGTCCAGTTCTTATGATAAAGCCATAACGTTCGATCTCACGAGAGGTCATTGAGATGGCAGCGAGAGAAGGCCACTACAACGATCAGGTTCCTGGTGGTTATCGCAGAGAAGTAGGTTATGTGAGATCGGGCCGACAAGCATGTGATCGGGTCAATTGAGACAGGCCAGCAGTACAGGTATAGACACACCAGAAATGGGTATATGCAGTCCATCCAACGTTCGGTTCGGAGGCAGTGCGGACGGTTGACAGTGGAACACACAGCACCAGCTTGAGAAATATTAGGCGCTCGACGCAAGCATCATGCCCAGGATGCGACGTCGGACTACCACCAGGTTTACATTGACGCAGGAGACGATGATCTTGACAATGGCGGTGATAGAAATGAACATTTCAACCGCAACTCGAAGTTCTCATCCACGGTGTGGACCTGAAGATGAATAACTGGGTCGAAAAAGAGAGCAATTTGTGTGTTTGTAGATCGCCAAGGTATAGGCGATGCCAACAAAGTTGATTCTGTCCTCAGTGCTGTCAGCACTTACCGTCCAAGTGACATCCAATCTCTTCTTCTCAGGAGTCGTCCTTGGCGGCTTCAACCAGGCCCATCAAAGATATCCGAGCTCTTCGACAGGGCCCTTTGCGGTTGTTCGAGGCTGTCGCCCGTCCCGCGTTCGCGTTTTCCCGCTGCGCAACCCTAACTGCCTCGCCCGTCGACACCTCCGAACCGGCCTAGAGCAATTACATCAACGTGCGAGTTTCGTTCACGGAGACATTCCAGATGCCAATATCGTGGTGTCGAGATCCGACGAGACGTGGTTCATGTTGGTCGAGGTCTTCCTACGAGCGAGTGATTGATTGATGAGGCCTATACGCCCACGATCTAGTCACGTAGCCTATCACCAAAGATACAAATATCTCGTGCGATTTATAATAAGATATGAGCGTCGTCCGGGATCGACAAGATTTCCCACGCTACTTTCGACGCCAAAGGCGTTCGTGTCTAGATGGAACATCTCGGCCACCCAGCTGCTGCGTAGCTCACTATTCAATATTCAATATTCGACCCCGCCGATTCTCGGATGATGACTTGGTACGCGAAGCGGAAGAGAAACGCTGTACCGGCGAGGAAGGTCAAACAAGCTTCCTTTGCTGTCTCGGTGGTCCAAGAATCAGCTGCGTAGTCCCAAAAACCCTTTGATATCAAACCTGTCCCACAAAAGGGCAGCACTCTCGACAAGGTGACCGAGGCCATCTCCAGGGGGGCACATTTTGAGGAGACGGGCTTGTTCGCGGCCCGTCTCTCTCTCGCTCCTCGAGAGCGTGTCTATTCCCCTTGCTTTATCTCATGTGCGTATTGCCGGTTACCAAATGTTTACTGTACTCAAATATTATCCCTCATCCATAGCCATCCAGTCCCAAGCATACAGGTCCACCAAAGTCTCCACCCGCTGCCTTTCCGTCGTCGCCACACTCCGTACATCCATACACTCGCCATCATGGACGCGCGCATTCACGTCGCCAGCGGGTTTGTCCCCAGTCCCCGCCAGGCAAGGTCATCGACGTCCTCAACGGTGCGTGCGTACTCGCCGTGCTACCCTGACTGACCACGACGGACACACAGACGTCCGTGTCATCATCATGTCTAAGATGGCCTCTTGCCTGCCCTCCAAGAGTACAATCTCGCCCACTTCATCCTCGCAGACATGACCGATGCAAACCAGGTAAGAGCCCATTCCCCATCCCTGTCATCTCGCCCGTCCGAACCCGCGACTCTTTTAGACCGTCGTCAGCGACGTCGCGCAGTTACAAGACACTGGAAAAGACGAAGAACGCTTCTTGGACCCGTCTAGGTATGGTAGATGATCCAGACTCGGAGAGATCGAGAAGAGCGGGGATGTTTGATATATCTCTTGGAGATATTGGGCGTTCGAGTCTGGTAAGCGAGACCGAAGAGCATGAGGAGCAAGACTTGGAGGACACGGAAAGACAAGGCGCTTCAGGGCCCTAGGTATGGCTTGCAGGCGCATAACCTCGTGCCCGTGTTGACTGGCACTGAATGCGGTCTAGCAATGGTACAGGACGCCTCCATGAGGCAAATGTAGATCAGACTACACGAACACATATAGTTACTGGGATGGCGTCCTCTTTATTTATGATCACTGCTAGCCCTTGTTAAATCAGAAACTCGATGCTTGCACGGGGAATGAAACAGCAGCCGCAGCTCGGTCATTCGTAGGCAAATAAGCACGTAGAGGATAGACCACTGACAACTGTTATTCGACGGCTCTGAGACGGATCAGAACATGAAAAACACACCAACGTGGGATTCCAAGATGTGCTAGTTTATCTGTATAATCCCCTCTGTCGTATAAATCTCCCAGAGATCACATTAGGAGCTACTGGATCACCGTCAACCACGTCAGAAGCTATGACATTATTACTCAATCCTTGGGGCCCGTAAGTTTGCCAAACTCCGAATGTCCGTTTACGTAGGTAAGGAAGCGTCGATCCACAATTTCAACACTCACAGCTCCTACCAGAGCGTCCTGACAATGAACTCTGCCACCTTGACAAATAAGGCTCTTGCGACCGACAGGAAACGACCTTTGGTGGTGACATCGTTGTCTTGCGTTCGAGCACGACGGAGAGCTGCTAGCATGAGCGTGTGGTTATTTCGACAGAGAAAGGTTCATCCGGCAAACGTGGACGGGAAATATACGCTTCAGATTGTCTTGACATAATGACTACCTCTGGAACGAGCTTGACGTCCCTTGCTCGCCAGTGGCTACATCATTTCATAGGATGGACGTGTATCAGGTGGATCGAGTATACCGCACGTCAATCGGTGAGCCCATACTGTGATACTTGTGGCGTTGCCTGTGCGGTTGATAGGGGGAGACCGGTGTTTGAATTTGGAGTCGAAGCTTTTTGTGACGAATCACCACCATCTCAATGCATCACGCACTGGAGGTCCCAGAAATTCTTCTTAATATATTCTCCAACTGTTATACAGACCCTTCAGATTTCGTTTGGACATGCTATCGCGGTAAATCAAGATTTTCCCATCTCCTGGCTCTGGCCACAACATGTCGCGCATTCAAAGAGCCAGCGCTCGACGTACTCTGGAAACAGTTGCCTCACCTATCCCCGCTTGCACGATGCCTACCTGAAGCATCTTCGGGAACAGTGGTAAGACCGTTCAATAATTTCATTGGCATATGTTGCACTCGTCGCCTGATTCTCTTAGTATCTCGGAGAGCGTTATTGGTTTCGCAGACCGCTCACATCGGCCGAGTGGGATGTCCTGCGAAGTTACACATTTCGCACCCGTTCCATACATCTGATGAATTCTAAGGCGGTCGGACTATGTCGCGGGACCCTTCTTAGCTTGTCAAGGCCTCCCACGACTAAACCGCTCTTTTCAAACGTCCGCTCTGTGCGCATGGAATATGCAAACAACACCAAGTCTTTGATTCTTTTGCCGTTACCATCTCTTATTTCCCTGGACATCTATTTGCGGACTGCACGCTTTTTTGAGAATTTTCTCAGGTCATTGGCGAAGACCTCCCCAAGTCTCAAGACACTATCCATTTCTTTGCATGAATATGCTAGCGTCGACATGGAAGACATTGACCCTAGTTTTATCTGCTGTTGGCAAAACCTCCAGATAATTGATTGCCACGAAATCTCCCTAGATGTCAACACACTTTTACATCTGTCTCGCATGCCATCTTTGACTCGCCTCAACTTCACGCTAGGCGATACATTACCGGACCAGTTCTCTCCTTCCGACTTGCCGCTGATATTTCCCACCTTGCACGAATTCGTTGCAGCTTCGGCATCTTTGGGCACGATTTCACAATTTCTCTCCCAAGCTCGACTCCCTGTTGCCACTAGTGTTTCTGTCATCACGGACTTTCAGCCTTCCCAGGAGGACTTTCCCATCTTCTTTTCCGCTCTTCGGACATCCAGTAGTGCTCACAATGTCCGGAAAATGTTGTTGGAAAACCATTGTTATACATCCACGCAGACAGGGGACAAGTCTGTACTTGAACTTCAAAATCTGGCACCTTGCATGGTATTCAGCCATCTGCGTCTCGTCCACTTCAATTTGATGTGGCATGTGGCTCTGACGGACGGCGAACTGTTCATGTTAGCATCAGCCCTGCCTCAATTGGAAGAGCTCTCTATCAATGAAGAGTGGGGCTGGAGGACACCCGGTGGAATCACGCCAGACGGCATTCTACAGCTACTGCAGACATGTCCGTCGTTGAGTCGGTTTGCCCTCGCCATCGACACGCGCGGATACACTGCCATCCCGTCGTCGCCAGAAAGCCTTGGATTAGCCGTACGACAGGTGTCCTCTGTCGACGTCGTCGACTCGAGGATCGAGAGCAGATCTGTACCAGCTGTCGCCGCTTTTCTGAGTGGCATCGTGCTTTCCGCCAAGTTTTCCTTTGCTGCCTGGGATGGAAAGATGGGGTGGGGCTTGAAAGGGGTCAAGTACTTGGACTGTTGGAAGGACGTGGAGAAACAGTGCCGGGAAATGGTTCCTAGGTGCAAAGCCTCGGAACTCGGACAACAACACAGTTCACGTTGCCATATAGTCTAAGCTGGTCAATGCATGCATTGGTACATAGCGGTGGTACGTAGTCGCGCACATTGTAAATCACATTTTCCGACTCGCTTGAATGCATTCCTGAATGACTCGCCGTGAATCCAATACATTCCGGGGAAACGTGAATCGCATTCACATCGCATTGGGGACCAAAACGAAAGCGGCTGTGTCTGAAGAGAGTGCATAATGATATGGCAACGTGTTGACCGTGTCCAGGATGTTCGACGAGGAGATAAACGAGAAACAGCGTATTCCCTGGCGGGATGGAGCAACGCATCGAGTATCAATCCCATGTTGCGAGGGAGTGGTATCCAGGACTTACCGATACCAGACTGGCCAAGCACCATGAGTGTATCTATGTCTCTAAATCTCGCAGTGCGGTGCGATACCTCATGTCTGACGAGTATTGTTTCTTCCATGACTGTTCCAAGAAGAGATCGAAGTGTAGAAAAGTATCTAGAGAGGTCGATGCAGTCGAACCCAAAGTTGTGGCGTTAGGTCTTGGTATTCATTCACCTGGATCGACATAATCAAGGTGTATAAACATTCGTCCGTGCGGGAGACGCCTTTGTAAAGCCTGGGTAGATCAATGGTCTTGATTCTGTTTGGAAGAGCGGGTCAATCGAGAATGCGTGCCTCCACACCTTTGACATGTCCGCTGAGAGCAACCAGACGTTGTCAGAACACAAAAGCTCTTCGCGCACCCATCCCGTTTGTGCACCTCCACTGAACCTCGGGGAATTTACCTCTCTCAGTATTTCGAGATAATCCAGTTGATATTCCATCTTCTAGCTTGCTTGGCGACCTCCAACGAAGCTCGGACGCGTTGCATCTGCAGTTTCAAAGCTTCCGAGTCCGGTTTGATAAATTTGAGCGCTTCATCGAATGCGAGAAGAACCCCATAGGCGAGTGGCTGTTTCCATCCTCTAGGCTGCTCGACGCGTTCGACGAAGCGTCTTCAATTGGAACTGGCATTGTGGTAAATCGATTACATAATCGTCGGGTTCCTCGATGCTAATAGTTTGTGAAGCTTGCCAACCCATTTTTCCAATAGTACTACGTTTCATCCAAGTGCAAATGTTCAATCCAAAGACAGAAAATTAGGGTAGTTTGTCGGTGAATAAGTTATGGGTATAATGGCTACGTTCAAACAGCTGTCCGCGTCATGGTATCGAGCGAGTTGATGTCTTGGCTAATTCGACGGTAGACATGATTCAACTGTGTTGATCGTACCTTAGGGGATGGTCCCGTAGACATCCTTGGCCGTCGGTGCTTTGAATGGGTGACACTCGGTGTTGAACACGTCTAAACCAAGAAAGAAAGCATTCAGTACGAACCCAGACCTTATGGGCATTCAGACGCACAATTATCGAGCGAGATATTCTCAGGATTGTCAAACGTCAAGTACCTGACGCGGATTCCAAGACAATCAAGAGCATGAACATCCCTCGAAAAAGACACACGTACAAGTACTTGAGCACCTCTGCAAACCAGAAACTCGGCATGTCGTTGATCTTGCTAGATGCCTTATCATTGACGTTGTTGATGCCGGCGTACGCGACCGTCGTCGGGAGATACGTTTGGAAGCTCTGGATGGCGCTAACAGCGTTGTCGAGATACTTCTTGTTTCCGGTCGCGCGCCATGCGTAAAAGTTGGACTCGAGCACCTCTGGACGCATGATATAGTCCGATCCGGTGATGTAATAACCGTGCTCGCGGTAAAACACGAGTTGATCTGGGGTGGGCGGACTGTTACCCGTATAATTACCATCTTTGGAGATGAAGGCGAAGTTTTCGGGTCCGATACCAGTGCTACCAAATAAATGAGTATACCATGGTTACTGAGAAGGGAGCTTACGCAGTGCTGGCATAAGTGTTCCAGCATGCATCAGTAAGCTGAAGACCGATGTTGAGGATAGTGTCGTTGTTCGTGAGCTTCCCAGCTGAAACGACGTGAGATGTATCTCAAGAGCCAACATTCATTTCGCACCAAGGATCCAATTTCCGCCATAGAAGCATTTCAAATGCGAGCCAGTGTAAACAATATTCTGACCGTCAAAATCGGCAAGATGAGTCCAGGCACCGACAGTCGAGGTCTGGTACACGAACACCATCAGACACTCCAAGTTGTCTGCGTATAACAACGTACCTTTAAGAGTTTGTTGATCGAGGTGTCCGCTGCTGTTAACCATGCATTTGCATACAAATCGTTGTTTGTGAGACGAGAATACTTGATCAAGTACTCGTAGAACGAGTCGCATCCCGAGCCCCACGTCTATGTCTGGTTGGTAATGCGTGTAAAATGATCCCACAATGGTGTGACATACCACATAAGAACCGGCTGGATTTCCAGTTGATGGATTAATGAACAGCGCAGGCATCCCCGGCAATACCGCTGGCTATGGCATCAAGGTAGTCAGATGGCAGATGGATGAATCACTTTGAGAGTATTACCATCTTGATCATGTGCTGCACCGCCTTCTCAGCGAGTTGACGGTAGGTGTCATTACCAGTGTACAAGCTTATTCGAAATTTAGATCAATGAATCCACAGGGATTCTATACACACCTCAGACGATTCCACTCCAGGGAGAGCTATCGAAAAAATGGATAATTTCACTGCATAACTCTCAAAGCAATCATAAAAGGCATACAGTACCGGCTGTAGTAAGACTCGTCTGCGAAATGGATCAACAGGCGGAGAACCAAGTGACCACTGAAACCCACCAATCCATTGTCGTTACTGTGATCAGCAAAGTTTATATTGCTGTAAGGGATTGCATTGTTCTGTGTCGATCATGTTCGAACTTTTCGGAAAGCGACATCAAGAGATACACACCCCAACAAATGCGTAAGCCAATTGTTGCGCAACTTGTTCCGCCTTGTCGACAAGTACCCTGTAATTTTTGTTTTGACCAGAGAGTTCATATGCACTCAAGAGCCCTCCGACAGCACGAATGGTGGTTTCGAACAAACTGGGATGTGCGTCAAAATCCCAGCTTGCAACACGAAAAACGGTAGTTTACCTGACTGTGCCACCTGTTGGCGAGACACCAAAATCTACCTTTGCGATGCGGTTGACTCCCTCGTTGAACCAGTCATGAAAACCCATGAGCCACTGTGGGTACAGAGACGTGAGTATACAAAATATCCTTGTCGAGATGATATGCGAACCATGGTATCCAAAGCATCCACAATGGTCGCACCCCAACCGTCCAGACCATCGTAGTATGACTTTGTGACGGGAAGCAGATCGTCATGACCGAAAGCATTTTGCCTATAGCCCAAATGAGAACAATTGCAGCCTGCTCCCGAATGATACTAACTTATACGCGGTGTAGGACACATCGAAGAGATCCTTAACAGCTTGCTTGTGAGCAGATGCATCGAAATTAGACGGGAATTTCAGGTTCTCCACTTGCACTGGTCCGCCATTGGCGAGCGCAGCGAGGGATACAAGGATGAACCAAGGATGAAGAGTTTTCATGACGCGTCCAGGTTCCGCGAGGAAGGGGAAACCGTTCGCCAATTAGTTCGTGGCAAGGTCAGCATCTGTTCGTTTATAACGTACCAGATATTTTTACAGGGCGGCAAATAAGCGGGACGTGTTCGTAATGTATCATTTGACTATATATGCTGTTCGTCCGGGAAGCCTTGAACAAAGCGATGAGTCTGCGGTGATGCCGAAGTTGTTCCTCGAGTCAAGTCATAATTAGCTGATGGGCCAGGATCTGAAGAGACTGTAACATGTGTACAGTGTGAGCTAGCAAAGAACTTGATATGTCCGTAGTACTCACGCTAAGTCATATCGCGTACGACTGACTCCCTTACGTCTGATATGGTAAGGTTCTACATAAGTAATCAGAAGAAGTAAGGGCCCATGTTGATCCGTGCGAGTGAGATGAGCCTGCAAAAATTGTTGAAAAAAGCCAGCTGTTGGTTCCTTCTTGATGAGTCGCAGAACATGTTCGAGATTGACTTACAAGTCGGAGGCAGTATGCTTACGATCGGCCAATAATACAATATCAGTCTCGACCGAACTAGAGCCGATTAGCAACACCGTGACAACTTGACATGGTTACTTATTCGCCTGAGGTTATTCGGGCCTGCTATGTAGCACTTAGTAGCAGCGTGCATCGGGAAGGGTCCAATTCAAGTTGTACGGGTTTTCACACTTACCACTCTGCGATTGGCGGAACGGCATACAATATGACGGCGTAAATCACGTTGAGTCGTACCAGTGGCTTTCATACTTGGCCGTACCATTGCATGTACGGGTCAACAGTCGTTGTGTTCAGAACTTTTGCCGATGGTGAGTGATTTTGCACATTCCGACTCAAGTTTGGGACCCGATCACAATTTGCCAACGGGTTTTACGCCACGTAGAGTCGATCCGGGAACATTCGAGGGTGTCGATACGATGGCTGTTCTTGTCTTACATACAACTTGCTGGAGACAATCGCCCGTGTTCTAATTCCTCGTTTGTTACAATCCCACCCATGGCGAACCAACTCTCTATCATCCTCCTCGAGCGCTGACACACTGATGATGCGAGTTGTCGTGCAGGAAATATGCCGAGCGACGAAGCAAATAGCGGCTGGACCGCGTCGTAAAGCTGCTTCTTTGTGCGCCCCCCGCGTCATTTTTTCGCCTCGGATTCCGCGCACTCTTGATGCACAGATCATCCCAATCATACCTCCTACTACCTCGATCGGCATGATCGGGCGTGCATCTGAATCCCTTTATCCTGTCCATTGATCGGCAGCCGCGAGTTGCATGAACAGTGTGGCTGGGACACATGTACGACTGTCACGAAGGATGGTGATAGGTCCACCCAACGCTTTCCCCGGACGTTTCTTTTGGCATACTTTGGCTCGTTTAAATCGCATTCTTGCCTGTCGATATGCCCGTGCCATGTGGCAGGTAAGAAGTGAAGTGAACCGCTGAGCGCTGGAGCGACCTTGAGTGGTAACGGGTTCAGAGGCAAGGAACGTCTGCGGCTTGACGGTTTGCCTCAATAATGCCAGCACGCCCGAGTCCGCGACCGACACAATAGACATCAATAAAGTTTTTGACGCCAACATCCTACGCCGTATA
>JBBPLG010000598.1:0-16765 GCA_038089695.1 Xanthoconium separans | reverse complement strand
TGAAGACGGCCACCTCGAAGAGCCTCGTCATTCTCGACGAACTCGGACGGGGCACGTCCACCGTGGACGGCGTGCGTTCCCTCGCTACTTTTCCGATACCTTGTTTTACTCACGCAGTCTGGACTCATCTCATAGATGGCCATCGCCGACGCTGTGCTTCAACATCTGGTGGAAAACATCCGATGCAAGACCTTGTTCATCACGCACTACCCCCTGGTCGCCATCGACCTGGAACGACGCTTCTCAGACGAGGTGGCCAACGTGCACATGGGGTATACGACGGACAGCCGGATCGACGGCCGGAGGGACGTCACGTTTCTGTACCGACTGACAGACGGCTTGGCGCAAGAGTCGTTTGGGGTGGAGTGTGCCCGTCTGGCAGGCATTCCGGAGGACATTCTGGGCGTGGCCACGGAGCGTGCGGAGGCGTGTCGGACGGCGATCGAGTCTCGCAGTAGGTTGAATAGGTGGGTGGACGAAGCGCCACGAGACTTTCTGCTAACGAGTTCGCTTCCCAGAGCGCGACGGTGTGCTCAACTTGTCGAGCAATGTCTCGCCAAGCGTGACTTTGATGCGCTGCAGACACTTCGCACACGAATCGACTCGTCTTCCCAAGCGTAGACGACGAACTGTCTCGCCCGCCATCGAAACTAGTAGGATACACAAACGTAGATTGCACACCCCGAAGGAAAACATATGTATAAAAGGCATTCATTCATTCTATACAACTTTAGCCTTTTTTTGTTTCTTCCGATTCGATTTCCGCGTCGGATCCGTCTCCGTCTCCCCATCCGACACCGCCCCGCGTTTCTCCCCAACGACAACCGCCTGACCAGCGATCGACGCGACCTGCCGACACATGTTCAGCACCGACGACGTGAACCGCTCGTTCGAGGACAGTCGGGCGTGAAGGGCTTCCCACGCGGCTGCATCCCAGACGTGGACCATCGACGTCGTCAGTTTGCGCGTCTGGCGAATGCACGACAGCACGAGCTTCAACAGGTCCTTGGCTTGCGTCGGCGATAAGCCACGGTCGTCGTCGACGGAGCGCGCAATCAGGTCGAGCACGGTCTTTTGCAACATCGTATAGAACGCCGCGAGCGCCGCTGGTTCTCCTTCCTGCAAAAAAATGAGCGATCGTGCTCCGAGACGCGCGAGCCACACACACACACCTTGTCTGGTTGATTCAGTATAACGTGCAACAGCTGAAACGCCTGGTACTGCCTGTACACGTTCACCGCCTTGAGAGACGACGCCAAGATGTGGTCTCGCAATTTCCATCCCAGCCTAGGGAAACGTCGCGCCCACTCTTGGAAGAAGCTAAACGCGAGTTGCGACGCCCTGCGCGACACGTAGTCGTCCCAGGATTCCCGATACACAGACACGGCCGTGTCGTCCTCATCGAGGGCCACGAGTATCCGGCACAGGTAAAGACTGGCTTGACTGAGGATCCCCAGTGCATCGGACGTATGCGACCTCTGCGCGCGTCGATGTAGCTCTCGAAGTACCGGCTCGACCTCGTCAAGCACTGCAGTTGTAGGCACGTCCTTTGATTTGACCAGTCGGCCCTTGAGGATCCCGCTGGCTTTGTCGGACAGCTGGCGTTCGTCGATGCTGCTCTTGGTTGCGAGCTCAACCAAGGGTACGACCAGTCGAACGTTGAGAGGACTTTGAGGCTCCCGTTTGACAAAGATGTCCACGAGGTCGAGAACTCTGTTCTTGAAGTGCGTGGCTTCTCGCTGGGCATCGATCCCTAGACCTCCACTTGAATATTCAATACGCATGCCTGAGCAGGGCAAACAAACCTTGTTTGGATTTCCGTTCGTTCCTCCTGGTACGGAAGATGTTTGCAAGGGTGTCATCCAGAGCCATCATCTGCTCGTCGTCCATGAGCTCCTCCTCCCCGTCAGAGTCGTCGTCTTCAGAATCCTCGTCATCGATATCCATGCCGCTGGCTTTCAGCGCTTCCTTTATTTTCTGGCGCACTTCATCCGCAGCCTCGTCATCCCCCTCCTCAAAATCACTTTCCTCTTCTCCCGAGCTCTCTTTGTCGTCCTCTTCGCCATTCTCATCATCATCATCATCACCATCCATTTCCTCGTTGACCAACTCGCTTGGATCTCGCCGTTCTAATTGCTATGCCAATGCCCGTCATTCACAACCAATTTTTGCCAACCTAGAGTCACTCACACTGAGAATCAGATCCATGGTGCTCCCCTGTACAGCACTCGTGACGCGCGAAAACGATTCATTCGCGACCGACCGTGTGAACGCGCTCGCCTTTTCCAAAAAGCCAATGATCACGTCTACGAGCACGTCCACGGGTAACGGGTCGTTGTCGGAAAGTGGTATCGGCTGGGATTTGGATTTCTTTGATTTTTTGGACGTTTTTTCGCTTGAAAACATGTTGGAGGTCGCCTCCAGGACCGGCTGGTACCTTTCAATAAGTCAAAGCATGAGAGCGACACAGTGATACAGACCTCGAGGTTCTGGAGGCTGTCGGCTTCCCCACAGCGGCATTGAAGCAGGAACGAGAGAAGGATAAATTCAAATCCCTTTGCGACATCCCGTTTATCTTCGCTCGTCTAACATGACAATGGGTTCAAATTCCAAAGAAACCAAGGAGAGACGTAGGCAAACCTTTCTCAGTTGGTAGATTGTTTTCTCTGTCTTGGCGAGAGAAGCTTGGACCTCTTCATCGACGTCCAATAGTGGCTCGACATGTTTGGTGTCCTTGTCTAGCAGAGCAATCGTAGCTAGCGTTTTGGACAGCCAAAACTCTCCATCAGATGCGACACCTGTTTCCTTTTGCGCTTGTTCTCCTGTTACGTTTGTGAATAAAGTCGTCGATTGAGGCTGAATGGTAACAGACCTTGCTTCACGACCACAAGATGAGCATTAAGAACACCAAGGCAGTTGAGCAGTCTCTCTCGACAGTGTCGTTGGGCTGCCTCCGCAAAGGGCGGGGAAGGAGAACTACGCAACTGATCCGGCATCAACTCTATATCCGCGGCATATACGTGGTTTGAAACCTACCGCGTGAACCGGACTGCTCTCAGACTTTTTACGGACAATGAAAAGCCCGTGAACGATGTAAAAATCAAGTACGATCTGTATCCATTCGTCGTTTTTAGGAATCGAGCCGTTGCGAACGAGTGCTGCAAATTGGTCTGCGATCCATATTCTCCGGGAATCGATTGCAGAAGGCTCTCTGTCAGTCTGGATCTCAGTTCCCTCGTATATGCGCTACAGAAAGAAGATAACGTACTCTTTTGTATTTTTCGGCGAGTTAACTTGTTCAAGCAAGGAAAGGACATAGCTCTTGATGCCCGCGCTATCCATGACTGTGAGTATCGATTCGATAGTCTTCGTCTTCGTCAATTTATCAAATTGCCCGCTTCCGTTAACGCCGGTTAATTGGAGAATGAGTGGAAAGCCGAGCGAGGGGCAAGTTTGAACGAGGGTTTGGATATGCTTTGCCTACTAGATATGAACGACGACGTGAACAAGCGAGATCTATGGAACATACCACATCGAGCGAGATTTTGTGCAGATAACGATCCTTGTTTGAAAGATGGTATATCCAATTCCGCATGAGATTGTTCGTAAAGAGCATCGGGAGCTCGGTGGGTCTAACCCGGCCCAGCGCTTTTTTGAACACTTGAAATCCCCAATATTTTCTCTCAGGAGACGACGAGGGGGAGAAAAGGGACTCTGTTCCGTCGTATGAGGCATTACGGAACTGAAGCGAGAGTGTACGTGCGCTTACCATCCACGACCACTCGGAAGAACTCGCTAAAAGAGCACTGTGAAACGTGTTCTGAGCCGGATGGTAGCAGTCGATCGAATATGGCGTCCCATGCAACGTGGAGCTGGGCTTTCCACGAACCAGAGCCAGCATTCGACAGGTCTTCATCCTCCACCGCAGATTCCTACATGGACATGAACACCTCCTTCCGAACCACGAGCATCGTCCACCCACCTTCAATATCCTTGCCAGAGCTACGAGATTATTGGGCGCAAAGACGTTCTGTCCTTTGAACACGGGCGCCAGCATCGCGTCCCACGCACGATTCGGCACCACACTCTGCAACTTGAGGGTGATCGCAACCTTGTCCGGGGTCCACAACCGCGCTTGGTCGTTTGCATACACAGCGTCGATCGTCGCGTCGAGTGCCTCGCCCCTCCACGGCACCGACGACGCCTGAACCGCATCGACCGCCAACCCGATCGTCCACCACGCGCTCTCTCTCAACCACGACTTGGCCTCCCCAATGTCCAACAGGTACCGCAACACGGACGTGTACGTCTCCAAGCTGGATACGGGCGCGCTGGACGAGGACGAGGACGGTGCGGTGCTGGGGAGGGGCGTCTGACGCACGAGCAGCCCCGATCGTACGACGGCGGCGAGGCCAAACAGCCGTGCGAACAAGACGTCCCTTTCTTCCTGCCCGCTCATGGAACCCTGTCGTTTCGTGCCCTCGACGACGAGCGCGACGGCTTGGGCACACGTGACGGTATCGATCCGGGAGAGCAGCTGTCGAGGAGGGGATGAGTGTGGATGCGATGGATGCGGATTGGGGAGGTACTTCGGTGAGGGCTACGCTGAACCCGAGTCTGCTGCTCTCGCGCGGACTGGCGAGACCGCGCACGAGCCGGCGTATGGAATAGGAGACGTCGTGCGAGTTGAGCACGTCGAGTCCATCCGCGCTCTCATTGTCCGATCCGTCCGACTTGTGTTGCGGGACATGGAGCGCCTGGAACTGTTCGAGAGCGCTGATGAGCTTGACGGACGCATCGATGCGCTCTTTTTTCGTGGCCGAGGACAACTTCCAGAACAACGGGAGCGTCGTAGACATGTCGAGATTGGGAGTATGTACACACAAAATTTAACTCTCTGGTTTATTGTACTCTATTTGGTTTATCATTAGTCGAAATGCATCCAATGTCCTTTTACACCCGTTCGACACTTCACGCAATCCGCGCGTGGTCCCATCGTCACTCGATGTCTCTTGTTCGAGGACCCCAACCGTGGCGACGACTCAACCCGATCCTCCGTCCGCACCTGAGGCAACCGCTCCCTCCCCTCTGCCAAAAAGTGGTGCTGAGGTTCCGGCGTATCCGAAGGGGTCGCCGGAAAGAGAAAGATATCCGGAGGACACGCGCGCGTACCCACATTCGTCCGCGCCACCGGAAGCGACGACACCGAGGACGCCGACTCGCTCGACGACGAAGGCGGCTCGGTCAGCACGCTAAACGGTGCGGACGACCCCGTCCCTGTCGTCGATATCTGTATCAAAGGCAGATGGTGACCGCGCGTCGTCCACGGTCGTGAGCTTCCCGAGTGAGAGTGAGATCCCTGCACACGCAGCGTCGACGACGTCTCGTCATCGACAGCCTGTGACCACCGAACCCAGTCTTGAGCCTCCCGCTGCGAATATGGTAGACGCGTTGTGCCAGTGTGAGGACTCACCATGTGTTCGTCGACCCTGCTTTGAGCTACGGTGCCACCGCCCCCGTTCATGGCGGGCGGGAACCCAGTCGTGACCGACAGTGGACTCGTAATCGAGAGTTCCCTTGCTTGTCTGACCCAATCGTCCTGCTTCGTCATCCGCCCACTGACATCCGCCACCCCGTCAGTCGCCGTGGACGTGCGGCGGAGAATGTGTCCCTCCAGCCCAACCGGGGTGAGCGAAAGGCGTTTCTGCAGCCAAAAAAGACAATAAGCACGCGCTCTGACCAAGACCAGGCACCGCACCGTCTGTCGCTCCTGTGAGGGCGACTCAGGCGAACGTGGTCGTTTGATGGCAAAAGGCATTGTACGAAACGTCGAGGGCGGGGACTGCATGTCGACTTCCATCATGGAGATGTCTTGATGTTGAGCGTTCGTGGTGGTAAGCAAAGAACCAATTTCATGACAGGCAGAAGCACTGCAACTTGTGGATCGCCTCTTTTGTGGCGCGGCCACCTTCATCACACTGCCCTCCCCATCCCCCTACTACCCTACCAATAGTACCTGAAGATTTCCGAGCAGCCGCATACCAGCGCGCCGCTGCCAGTGCCATTATAGCCTTTTTGAGGTCGTATGAAAATGACCATCGGTCAAATCGGTCATCAAACAGCTTGGAGTATTGCGAACGTTCTCGTTTGACAGGCGAGGTACCGCATCATTCCATCCAAGTCATGCGTTCTAGAATGGTATACTCGTACAACAGGAAATTCTAGCAGTACACGTACAAGATGATCGAGGTCGGCGTGTATGAGATCTAATATTCACCCTTGCAATTTCAAACCACCACGAGGCAACCTGGGCTCGCCTGGCTTGTACAACTCCCCAGTTTCCTCCCTCAGCAAATCGTTCAGCCATGCCCCTTGCGGCTTGATCTTGATTCCGCGGCTGTACATGACAGCGAGGTACAACCACGCCGCAGCGTTCCCAACCGTGCTCACCTCGTCCGAAACGTGTGAAGCCGCATACTCGCTCATCTTGGTGTACAGCGCTTCGTCCGTGTAAAGGTCAAACAGGTGTTTCGCAACCGCGTCGTTGTCGCCAACTTCAACCAGGTATCCAGACTTGCCGTGCTCAATCTGCAGTGGTATACCTCCAGTTTGAGATGCAACAACGGGTATCCCGGCGTGGAGTGCCTCAGATACTTTGACTTCAAAGCCCTCGCGCAGCGAGAGCTGAAGTGCGATCTTGGCATTCGCCATCAGCGCGTTCAGAACTGCCGTCACAGATCATCAGCGCATTCACAACGACCAAGCCAGACGCCAACTCACGCTGGTCACTCGGTGGAAGCCTCATGACGACGATATCTTTTGAGTACTGTTTGTAATCGTCGGAAGCAATCAAATTCATGATCTGATCGTAGATGATGCTAGCATCTGGGTCATCGACAGCACCATGACCACAGATCAAGAGTTGGGGCGTCTCTTCGTCGGTCTTGCCTGCCTTCTTCAACAGCTTGCGTAGTCGAGCGTAGGAGTCGATGACGTTGGGGATACCCTTGGAGGGATCGAACCGTGCGACCTGGACAATGTATTCACGGGAGGGCCACTTGAGCTCGTGCATCTTTTCTTTGACGCACAGGCCGCGGAATTCGCCCATGTAAAACTGCGAGTCCCATGGATGGAGGTGCTTGTTCAGTCCATCGAGCCTGTGCCACGAACGTATGAATCAGGACAGTCACCCTCTCCGAGTTTCGACTACTAACCAGTCGGTGGCAGCGCCAAGGAGCGCCAATTTCTCATGCGGCACGTCGCTGGGAACAAACTTGTTCACAGGGTGACTGATGAACAAATCGGCGAGTTGGATGTTTTTCCACAGATATTGCCATACGCCTTCCTGCGGCGAACCTTTCTGTTGGACGAGATCACTGCGGATCTCGATGTGCGAGCGGTAGACGATAGGAAGCTCAGGTCTAACTTTCTTGATGAGGGGAATGAGACCGGGCATCTGTGGGTCATCTACGACTACTGTCAGCGAGGTCACCAAGGATAGTCGAGAAAAGTTACCAATGAAGGCAACGTCGACACCACCAGGTGCGAGTGGGCCACCTTCGGCAGTCCATCTCAAACCGTTTTTCAAGATCCAGGCATCGAACTGGGCCTTGGCTTCATCGGTAAGGCGCAAATCCGGCGCTGCGACGCCTTGCAAGATATTGTGGTTGTTCTTGGTCGTGCGGAAAACGCTCGGCGACGGGTTCGGGACATACCTACAATATCAGTGGGCCACGATGGGAGACGGAGATAAGAGGGGACACGCACCATGCGACGTCAACATCCAGCGCGGTCAGGAATCTGATAAGAGCATGACGCATCTGCGAACAGGCGTGGGTGAGCGATGCCTGAATTTCCTTAGGTGTGAGGGGTCCTTACGAGAGCGACTCCACCTACATCATATCAGATTGGGATCAGAAAGCCTGCACGGAATCAGGTGATTTAGATCACACACCTCCCTGTGGGGTAGAGGAGAAGAATCCGATCTTGACCTTTTTCTCACGGAGTTCATCGGCGAGCTTGATGACCGCGTTCCAAGTGCCCGGACCGACGGACTTGCGGAATACATCGAGATCATCGATAAGATGGATCTTTCCAGCTTGATCTACGGTGA
The DNA here is from genome assembly GCA_038089695.1 of Xanthoconium separans. Lineage (NCBI taxonomy): Eukaryota > Fungi > Basidiomycota > Agaricomycetes > Boletales > Boletaceae > Xanthoconium > Xanthoconium separans. The sequence continues at coordinate 8,652 of JBBPLG010000598.1, read as the reverse complement.
CTTGGTTGCGGGGACCGATGCTGAGACGAGGATTGTTGTTGGGACCGTAGTACATGAGACATTTGCGGGCAGCAGAGTCTGCTTGCTCATCGAGGGTGCGAGGGATTGGGAGCTTCGTAGCGACGCCTGCGCGGAGACTGTTTTGATCTAGGAGAGGGGAGGCATCGACGTAGACGGTAGGTGTCTCTGCGCCAGAAGGAACGTAGGAGCCAGTGGTGGATGAGATGCGGTGCTTGATGTTGGGGCGAGTGAGAGAGTCGGTGTGGAACGGCTTGATGTTGAAGGCGACGGGCACGATGTCAAGATCGAGCCAGAGGCGCGTGCAAAGATTAGGACACTGACGAAATCGGTGAGGACGCGGCACGGGAATTGATGGAGAGACAAGAATTACCTCTTTGAGGAGGGCGAGCGTGACCCCGGCACCGAGGAACTTGCAGAGGTGTTCCTGGGAGAACTTTTTGAACGTCTCGAGGATGTGACTTTCTATCTGTGTGGCGTTTTTTGCGGGGTCGGCTGCATTGTACGGCACGATGGCGGAAGCAAAATCGGTGCTGTAGACCGAGTCGTGGACGGAGATGGCGATCTCAAAGGAGTTCCCACCGGCAAGGACGGCACCGGCGACACCAGCCCACATAGGCTATAGATCAGCGGATCAGGATGACGTTGTCGGTTAGGCGGTGAAGACTTACGGTGAGATTGGAGAACTGGAAGGGCTTCTGACCGGGTGTAGTGGTAGAGAGCCTGCGACGGACATGGGCGGAGCCCTTTGATTGAAAGTCTAGGTGGACGCTGGAGGGGTTGGACATGGTGGGGCAAAGATGAAAGGCAAGCAGGGAGGAAGCTGGCTATTTAAACGGTACCGAATGGTGGAGAGTGAGTGTGGGACCCTGAACATCCTTTTTTAACTTTTTTAAAAAAAGAAAAGAATTGTGAACAGAGTTCTCGGGGTATTTCTATCTATTCTTCTTCCATGCGGTCTTGTCCAGAATGCGGGGCAACCGATCTCGTCTACGACGACGTCGGCTCGCTCGTCTGTACCCACTGCGGGACACTCGCTGACCCCTCGCAGGCCGTCCTCGCTGACCACCAGACGACGACGACCGCCTATGTCCCACCCCGCACCAGCAGGGGATGGCGTCTCGCACAGACGAAACAGGATCGCGACAGAAAGAACACGGTACGCGCGCCAACTCTCACCGTCGTCGCGGCTAACACCGCCGCCTTTAGATCACCATGAATACCTTCATTGGATCCGTCCTCTCGAGGCTAAACAACCCCGGTCTGTCCCCACGCGCGGAAGCCATCTTCACACAAGCCATGGCAAAGGGAAACTACAGGTGGGGACGAAAAGCGAAACTCGTCGCCGGCGCCGCCATCGCTATCGCCCTCCGCGAGGCACACAAATCAGATTCACTCCGTGACATCGCCTTCTTCCTTGACGACTCTCCAGTTTCTCTCGCGCGCACCTTTCAATCCGTGATCGCGCTTCTCAATTTCACTCTCGCTTCCACAGATCCTGCCGTACATCTTCCCATCCTCCACGCTCACCTCCAGTCCCTCATACGCCCCGAAACATCGGCCCCTTCTCACCTCCCCCAACCCCTCGTGTCCATCCTCTCACCGCTCTCACTCCACGCTGCCGTCCGCATCGCAACATCCTTGTCCCACGTCATTTCGCACCATTCACCTCCCCTACCCATCTCCGCCCTTCCCACACCACCGACGGCTTGCGCACTCCTAGTCCTCGGTCTGGAGGCCGAAGCACGGGCACCGCTCCCACATCTCAAAGACCTCACACGTGTCCTCGCTACCCGCTTCGCCCTCGCTCCCGGCGTCGTCTCTTCCCGCTACAAAATTCTCTATGATCTCATCGAAGAATGGATTCGCCACGTTCCCTGGTTGGATCACTTTGTCCACAAAGGTAAAGGTCGTGGCGCCGCAGCAAGGTCCAAAGTGCCAAAACGAGCCATCGTCGCCAAGGGGATCAAAGATGTCGTCCAGTTCCATCAACAAATATGGTCGACGCGCATGCAAAGTCAGCAGAAAGTACATTTAGACTTGGACCCGGACGACGACGACGACGAGGGCGATGATGCAAGTGCGCACATGCCGACAGTCGCGTCACCACCTGGCAAACGGCGCAAGGTTGACAACAAGGATACTGCGATGCAGACGGCCCGTCGACTCTTGCTTGATCCGTCGTCGTCTGGTGGGCTCGACGCGGGGACATTCAACGACGGCATATCCATGTTGTCGCACCTCCTCACATGTTCGCCCGACGAGCTGTCCCAGGCCCGGACCCGAGGGACCCCTCCCACGCGTCTTCAACTTCTCGCCGCATCCCGCGGGGGAAGCACCGTAGGTCACATTGCCGACGAAGAGCTTTTCGCCGACGGCGAGCTGGAAGGCATATTCAGGAACGCGCAAGAGCAAGAAGCACTTTTGCCACTCTTCCAGCTCAACTGGTGCGAGGACACGTCGAACCGAGTTGCCAGCAAATCAGAGCCCACCGAAACGAAACGAGGTGCCAAGCGCGTCGATATGGACGCGTTAGCACGCCTCCTTGGCGGTCGTGTCGACGGTGATAGCAGTGACGAAGAGGATACTACGTTTCCAGATCCAGGCTACAGCGATGCTTATCAGTGGGGCTGGGATGACTATGCGCTCCACGGCCATCCAATTACCACCCAATGTACTGACCCCGAGCTCGTCAGTGATTGGAGGTCAGGAACCCCCGATGAGCAAGAAGGCGATATATTTGTAGAATTTGATGATACACCAGGAGATCGGTACGAGGAAGAACTCTGATGGCCCTAGCCATCTGACCCCAATCACTTTTTGTCTAAAGTATATCTATTTATTTTTCACATACGAAACGTGCGTCAGTTCTAAACTGAAACGGGTCGTGGTAGGCACAAGACTGTAACGTTCTCCGTGCCTCTGATGACACGGTGTCGTTGGTCCATCGCAACGTAATCTTCCCCCTCCCCAATCCCTGCACCTCAGTGGCGCATGTCACTGAGAATGCGGGTCGGGGATACATCGGATGACGTTGTGTCGGCCCGCCTCTCTACCGATCGTTCTTCGTCGGACTAGCGGAGTGCCAAGCGTCTATCTATCTTGATCTCTTGATCGATGCTATCAAACACCACGCCACATAGGGTCTCTACTTGCTCCGCACCTTGTCCGGGTCGAATCCTTTTGGGAACACCTGTCGGACATTGATATTGATCCGGGTGCTGCACATGTAGGCCTTGTAAGGCTCCCAATCGTCCTCGGGAGGGTGTGAAAAGTGTTCAGGTAGCGTGCCTTCCAATATACGTGGGACGCCTTTGGGGCTGACTTAGTTGTTGGGATGCATGATGAAGGAGTGACGGACCATGGTAGGCACGTCTGCAAGCGGGACCGGCCATGATCAGGACGTCGCCGGATCTAAGGAGGAGTGGGATTGGTTCAGTGTCACGAGTGAGACCACCGATCAGGAATATGGCGGCGTTCCCTAGCCTGTTTGGGCGCGTCAGAAGCGAGGATGGGCCAGTAGAACTGATTCTCACGATATCGATACAAGTGGAGACGTTGCACAGACCTCTGAGCGGTCGACATGAGCCATGAGGGTGTCCTGTAAAGATACACATTGATGTCGACTGCAACGCGATATCGAGGTGCTGACCTTTGTCTGGTAAAAATTGGCAATGCCAGCGTCGGGATCTAAAAGACAGGATCAGTCTCGATCGTAGAGGGATCGCTGTACGTACCATATGTGTCGTTCCAGGTCCTCCAGTCGTCATCAGCCCATCCGTCGCGATCGTCTCCGTCGAATACATTTTCCCAGGGTACAGTAGCGACAGCGTGTTTGCAGAGGTCTCGGAGAAAGGGATCGATTTCGCCCTTGCCTCTCGAAAAGTCGTATTGTTTGCTACCCCAGTGATATGACCAGCCAATGTTTGCCCATCGCAGTTTCACTACGAGATCAGACGCAAGGGCATCTGAGAGGGTCGTCGACGGTGCCGGAGGGGGTTTAGGGAGTGACTGGAGGGAGGAGAAGTTGTCTACGGAGGCGGGGTCATTGGTGACGAGTTGGCGCGGACCCGAGGACGAAGACGGTGGGAGAGATTCGGGAAAGAGTGATGCTTTGGTTCGGACGAGCACCGGTTCTGGTTGGAGGTGGGCGATCCAGATGCCCTCGGGTGGGAGGACGTAGTGTGCGTCGAGGTTCGTCTCGTTTGGGGGGCGGGCGTGATCGCGCAGTGACCAAACGACGAGACGGCGTTGATCTTGCGGGGAGACGAATGTGGGCAAGAGAACGAGTCCTGGGACGAGGTTTAGTGGTACTCCGTGTTGGTCTTTGTATCTCACCTGGTATGTCGGGTAGAAGGAACACGTCTGATTTCTCGGCCGGGATTCGAGCAGGCCGATAACGCGCTGGTGGTGGGTCCGGGTTGAGGAGCGATGCGATGTCTAATACCGCGGACAGATCTGGTTGGGGGAATCGCGTCTTGTATTTCTTTTCTGCGATCCTGAATGGGGACCAGTTCCGAGTCGGGTCGACCGAGTCTGGGGGTTGTCTATGATGTCTAGTATGTCTATGAGAGACCATCCTTGTACAAACAAGACCAAACAAGCACGTCGTTTCCACTTGCACCCTTCAAATCACCGCAAATATGTCTCTGTGGCTTCCGCGTTCTCAACGTTCCGTCGTGCTTCGTGTAGCCAATCATCACCGTCATATCCCTCTACGCACACTCTCTCATCACGTACTCTCTCGTTCTGCAAATCCGACTCGTCCACCACTCTCTTCCCATCTCCTCCTCGTCAGGTTCGATTCAAGCAACGCCGCAGTCGCAAAACCCTCGTCACAAGACCCCAAGCCCTCCCCGCCCACCCCAAAGGACGACGCCCCCCTCCTTTCCCGCGCATGGAAGAAAGTGAAGCACGAAGCTCAGCACTACTGGCATGGTTCAAAGCTTCTCGTCTCCGAGGTTCGCATTTCTTCACGACTGCAGTGGAAAATCCTTCATGGAGAGAGCTTGACACGGCGAGAGCGGAGACAGGTACGTGTGTCCACGCGTTCTCGCGCGTCGCTCCGCTGACCAGTCCGCTGCGTGCGTGTAGCTTCGGAGAACCACTCAGGATCTGGTCAAGCTTGTCCCCTTTGCCGTGTTCGTCATCATACCCTTTATGGAGTTTCTTTTGCCCGTCGCGCTCAAGCTGTTCCCCAACATGCTCCCATCCACCTTTGAAGACAAGTTTGCTGCCGTGAGTGTGATTGACATTTGCTCCCTTTCGATGGTACTCATTCTCTCGTCCCTAGGAAGAGAAGCAGCGCAAGCTTCTTAGAGTGAGACTCGAAATGGCCAAATTCCTCCAGGAAACCCTCCGAGAATCCGGTCTCAAAGCCAACGCCCACATCGTCGGCACGGATGCCTTTAAAGAGTTCTTCCGCAAGGTTCGTTCAACCGGCGAGTCTCCCTCCTCGACCGATATCGTCAACGTCGCTAAACTTTTCGACGACGACCTCACCCTCGACAACCTCTCCCGTCCACAACTCGTCTCCATGTGTCGATACATGGGTATCAACGCGTTTGGAACGGACAACTTTCTCAGGGGTGCTATTCGCTCCCGCTTGATGAACCTCAGGCGCGACGATCAAGCGATTTATGCAGAGGGTGTCGATGAACTCTCCACGTCGGAGCTACAAGCAGCCTGTCAGTCTAGGGGAATTCGTACTACCGGGGTTTCTCCTGCGAGACTACGAGACGAACTCTCCACGTGGATCCAACTGCACCTACATAACCGCGTTTCCGGGGTGCTTCTCATTCTTGGACGTGCGTTCCACTTTGACATGAAACAGGGCAATGACGTCGACGGAAAGACGGCGGTCATCGAGAGTTTGGAAAGTGTCTTGTGTGGTCTGCCCGACAACTTGGTACGTCCTCTCTCCTTTCTCTCACAGGGCTGCTCATTGAATGAACGTTAGTTGAACGAAGCTGAGCTGGAAGTGGACTCGGACAACGCAAGTTACAAGCAGAAGCTGGAGGTGTTGCAACAGCAAGAAGAGCTTATCGAAGACGAGCAAGAACAAGAGCAAAAAGAGGAAGATGCACGGCGTGCGAAACGCGAGGCAGACGAGCTGGAATCGCGCCTGGCTCAGTCGCTCTTACCTGACAGCGAGGTGAGCTTGACCCTCTGTACGTTGCGACGTGGCAAAGCTCACATCGCGCCCAAGTTGCATCCTGTCGTCGAAGAGGAGCGCGCGCGTATGACGACCGAGCAGCTCAAGGAACTTGCAGAAGCCTTGTCCGTCATGTCAGCCAGGTCTAGTGTCCTCAAGGAGCGCGACGAGCTCCGTACGCTCATGGCGGAAAACCTACAAGCCGAAGAGGTATGCCTATATTTGAAACACGTAACCGTCTTCTGAGCTCCCGCCTTATAGGACCCCAAGTCGCCTTCCGGCGCGTTGACGAAACGCATCCGAACAATGCTGACCAAGATCGACAGCCAATTGGAGGAATACGATTCGCGCGTCGGCAGCTCACTCCAAATGATCTCTGCCGACGCTCAAGGCCGTATCTCGGTCCAGGACTTGGAGAAGGCGCTCGCCGTGATCAAACACAAGCCCGACGACGAGGTCGGACAAGCTGTTGTCCAAAAGTTGGACGTGGACAAGGACGGCTTCGTCGAGATCGAGCATGTGTTGGGGTTGGTCCGCGAGGAAGGTCTAGGTGGGTGCTTGCTCTATCTCCGCGCGCGTGGGTGTATACTATGCGGACGTTGACGGCTCGTTTTTGGTTTAGGTATCGAGGTCGACGACGAGGCAAGGACGTTGATTGGTCAGGGGCGGGAAATCAAGGATTCAAAACCACGGAAAGAGGATATCGTGCAGGAGTGATGCATAGGGTACTGACCGATCTGAGGACGTGCCTATCTGAATAGACTAGATATAATATACTCAACTCTCCTTAGCTTCTGACGAGTGAGCAAGCTGTCTACACACAACCACGAATGCTTGGCTTCATCTTCTGCTCAGTCAAGAGATGGTACATTTCATTGCACATGGCCAAACACCAGATTCCAAGAAACATCTCCAACAATCCTTTCAGTCAAGAGATAGTACATTTCATGCCAAACACCAGCTATATGAGCATTCCAAGCAATTTCTCCAACAATCCTTTCCTTCCAAGATTTTCTGGTTATCATTCTAGCCATCTCATCTTGCCCACTTTCTGAACTGAAAGTCATATCCCCTACTCCTCAGTTGGCATCCCTGCTGGATAAATCTGTCAACAAACAGAGTGGGATGGTGTGGGAATGCTTTTCAACATACATGTGATGCTTGATGATGACATTGGTGACCATTTCCACCTTTTCACCTTGAGATGCCTTGCCATATTGCTTGAAGACCTCCTCCAATGTCTCCTTGACCTGATCCTGTACACCTGATTTCCTATGCCTATTCACTGAACTCTCAAGTGGGCGATGGACACCCTGTTGGTGGAGATAGAAAGAATATTCCAACATCAAGAGTGTGGCTGTGTCATACAACATCAAAATATGCATAGTAGAGTGCATTTGAAAGGAACATGTCCAGACATACCAACACCATCCTTGAGGATCTGTTTCCATGTGGATAGTGGGACCTTTTTTCCCCCAATAGTCAGCATGTGCAAGCAATGTTATAGATACTGTTGTGTTTTACCAAATGGTTAGATTTGAGAATTTGAACTTGCTCCCCAGTCACAAGGTCAGCTGAGGTCTATTCATAAGAGAAATAAATCAGAGAATATACAAGTGGAAAGAACAATACATACACTGTCTTTTTTGACTACCTATAAACCATGGGATAACTCAGTCATGGGATATATTTTGGTAACATATGTACTCACCTCCTAAGCTTTGCTAAGTACAAAAATCTCATCAAGTTGAAAGAGCTTACCTCCTGAAAAATGATCAAGGTAAGAAAGCATTCACCACATGGAGAACTTACATCCTATGGGAAAATAAAATAATTGATCTTAGTCCTATTTATTGGTCATACCAGCTAAAAATCAAAGAAATTAGAGACATGTCTAATAGGATAGTAATGACTTACTTCCTATTCCAAGGTGCCAAAACATATCCTTGCATCAGAATTGCATAAACCTATATTGGGATATAACATTTACATTCTGCAGTTTCCACAGGGAGGCAAAGAACATATTAGTGTGTATTGTTTTATTACAAAGCATAAGCAACTTACCAACTATGATTATCATTGTTAGTGTTATTAGTATGATCATGAATGGCCATGAAGACTCACTCCCTATTGTTGCATAGTATGGGAAAATGAAGTCAAAAAGATTAATTCTTCCATTTGCACCACATTATTCACCTCCTATATGTAGAAACAAATATTTGTTAGTGGTACAATTATGTGGAGCCATGATAGACAACTTACATTCTATAAACGAGTTAGTCATTGCATTTTTGGTGTCATGTTCTACTTACTTGCTAGAATGTGCATAGCATGCTCATGAGCATGAACAGCAAAGAATGTTGCAATACATCACTTGCCTCCTACCATTCAAGAAGAATAAAAAGGGACATATTACTGATATGCATAAAAACTGACCTTCTGTGATGTCAGAAAAAAATATAAGCATTATCAAACTATTC
>JBBPLG010000597.1:0-16817 GCA_038089695.1 Xanthoconium separans | reverse complement strand
CACGACCCCGGTCGTCGCTGTCATCACAGAACTCGAGGGTCGGTCGACCACATCCCACACCGCACGCTCCATGGAAGAATGGTGGACGGCCAACGCGGGCGCGCTTTCCGACCACAAGATGTCGTTTTCCGGCCATGCTTGCATATCCACCCTCTCCGATGCCTGTTATCCCCAGATACCCGGGCGTTACCAGCTATGCCAAGAGCTCGTGCGCAGTCTCATCATGAACCAGTCTCTCCATCCGCGTACTGTACCCCCCAAAGATTTGCACGTCCTACTATTTGGAGAGACCGGCGTTGGGAAAAGTTCTCTCATCAACCTCCTCGCAGGATGGCAGATCGCATCGGTCTCGCCAGACAGCGCGCCTTGCACCCTCGACGCTTCCGAGTACCAATTCCAACTCGGCTCCACTACCATCCGTCTCTGGGATACCGTCGGCCTGGAAGAGCCCGAAAAAGGACCCACAGGCTACGTCGGGGCCATCGAAAAAGCCGTTCAGCTCATCCGCAGACTGAACGCAACGGGCGGGATCAGCCTCTTCTTGTTCTGTATACGCGGGAGTAGGGTCACCGCGACCACGCAGAGCAACTATCGTTTGTTCTACGAGGTGCTCGGGAAGAAAGAGGTGCCGATCGCGCTCGCGGTGACCCACTTGGAGCGCGAGGCCGACATGGAAGGGTGGTGGTACCGCAACAACAAGACACTCGAGAGGAGCGGGATTCACTCGGCCGGGCACGCGTGCATCACGACGCTCGAGGGGCATCCCAAGTACGTCGAGTCGAGGGACGTGGTGCAGCGGCTGTTGTCGCACTTTGACCACCAGGGCAAGTTTTCGATGCCGTCTGAAGCTTGGATCGGGCGGGTGTTGAAAGGGTTGGGGTCGTTGGTCGACAAGAGTTTTCCGAGTCGCAAGGATTTGATTCGCATTTTGACCAAGCGGTGTAATCTGGAATCGGATGTAGCACACAAGGTGGCCGCGTGTATAGATTCTGATGGCTAGCGTCGTTGCTGTAGACTTGTCCAACGAATGTTCATTACGCACCATGGCCATTCGGCCGACGCGCATAGAAGAAACGCCAACACTGCTTTCCAACACAATACAACTAATCGCCGCTTCCTCCGGCGTTCGGACTAGGACTTGGTACCTCCCGATTCTCAAGGGGTCGAGACGAGGCCAGTTCCCTCGACCTCCTGGATCTCCGATATTTCCTAGTACGCACGCCGCCGACTACCGTTTCAACCACACACATTCAAAACCCGGGAGCCGAGTGACCTTTTGTGATTGTACAAGGGGAACAGCCTACGCCCATATCCGAGTCTGTTGGGCTATGCCCATGCCGTACCATAAGAAAACGTGAAGTGGAGAAGCGGCTGGTCGTCGTCGTCGTCGTCGTCGTTCATTCCGGCGGCGGAAAAACGGACCTCCGGATCCGGGGTTTCCACCATCATTCAAGCTCAGGACTCAGATTGGAGTTGACGAGCAGCTTGATAACGAATCTTGACGACCAGGTTGGACGGTAAGCCGACCCTCTTCATAGAGCCAAAAGTTCCAAAAGGATATCCAGATTGATGAATTGTGGTGCTAGGTATGTACGTACATTCGGGAGGCCGTTCACACCTCCAGGTTCCATTGCTCCAGCCACCGCCAACGGGGGGCGATGAGTCGTTATCCGGTTGGTCTGGAATATTCCTTCGACATTCCGACTCTGCCAGGCGGCATGGCGGCGGCGGCCCTCCATCGGCCACGTGTGCGGTTACAGTTACCAAAGTTGCGGACCTCTACCGCCGAATGTCATCCAGCCTGATGATTAAGGTCCCAACTTTATCACAATTCGCACAACTTTGCGATACGATCAACCTCGACAGATATTTTGTGTGTGAGTGGACACTCGTTTTGACAGCTTGCCGTCATTGACTACTGTGTCTAAAAAGATCAAGCGGACCCGGATTGGTATGATTTGGGCGGTTATACGATGCGGGTGCAGTCCCGTAAGGATAAATCATTTTGCCTTCCAATTTGCCAGGCAAGGTACTCAGTGTTGACGAGACCCTTGAACTTCCCAAGCGCTGCCGGGTCGGTGACCGCATCATATCAAATCCCATGTTCCCACTGGCCGATTTGGCTCCGCACCCAACGACGCCATACCTATCAAGCTTTGACATGGCGTTGCTTTGACAGGAAATCATGTGATCCATCATCGTGATCCATCCCCAATGTAACAAAAACAATAGACGTCTTATCGTCCCCAATGTGCCTACCTTTGACAGGTGGCTCTGAGTCAGCGTTCATCCTTCACCAAGTCTGGTCATCACTCCTTATGATGTTCTCTTCTCATGTCCCCGTTGCCACGGGTACCTGTGACAATTGCTGTCCTACTTGTTTTCGGGCGGCCAACGTTGAGCCCATGAGGTACACAGATTACTCGGCTAGCGTCATCGCAGAGAACCCATTCCACGTACAATCTTTGTCCTTTCATGCATCAATTTCCTTTCCATTTACCAAGTTGCATGAACCGAGGGCCACCGCTCGAACCAGGACCACGCAGTGCTGACTCAATCACAAGCTGGGTCCCTTGGCACCTTCCTTCCTACCAAGCATTCACGCCGGGGTTGCAAGTTCCTTTCCCCAATCCCTTCGAGTCCCTGCTGCAAGTCTTCCGGGATCACTTCCACTGACGCATTCCAGTCGACATTTCCCCCGCCTTTCGTTAGCAGCCTTGTCCAACTCCAAGCTGCAATTCCTCCTATCAATCAGATATCCTCCCTGTCCAGCAGCTTTCCAGGGAATGTTCCAGATCTGTTCCCACTTCCATCGCCGACAGCTACCTCGAGTACCACCTTCCTTTGCCGATGTTTATCTACATGCGACACAGTCTTGGACGAGAGTATTCGAGCATTACGTCTCCACCTCAAATTAGAACATCAATTCCGCGGTCCAGCGAGAGGTTCCGTTCAATGTCCGTGGGGGGAATGTAAGAGAGGGAGACTATTCCGCGGCACATCATCACGCTTCACCAAAGTGAACTGCCCTCGATGTGGCAAGAGTCTCTCTCGTCAAGACGTCCGATACAGTCACGCAAAAGTGTGTCAAGGGCAAGCTGCTTCCGAGCTGCGTACCGGCGTGTCTATTGCGAATGCGCCTTCCACCACCTTGACTGGGCTCAATCTTTTCTAACCAAAATGCGAGGTCCGCTGCACGGCGTCGCGATCTGCCCCTGGTTTCCCTCTTTCCTCTTCATCTCCGATATAACAACAATTCCAGGTTGGGCCTCACACATGACCACTGCTATTTTTAACCAAGTCATCCGGACACGCTCCACGCGTTCTGGTCCTACCTCTGGTTTTGTTCCCCTACCAACTTTTGGTAGCCAGGCTTGCTGCGTTCTCCGCGCTCGCCTGAGACCAGTCGTAGCGAGTGGTGTTGATCATCCCTCATTTCCAGGCTCGCGCTCGACGCGATATACCTGAGGCTTCACCATGCCTAAGCTGACGCTCAATGCGATATGCCTTAGGGGTGAGGTCATCCATAGCCAGCATTCATTGATGGCAGCATCGGATTTCCACGTTGCCAGACTCGCGCCCATGCAACCCGGCGTTGGATTTCTTGATTGATTACCCCTGGTTTCCAGGCTCGCGCTCGACGCGACGTACCTGAGACCTCACCATGTCACTAGACTGACGCACAATGCGATATGTCTTAGGGGTGAGGTTATGCATAGCCAGCATTCATTGTTGGCTATGTGAAATTGCGCTCAAGGCCGCTTCATATGATGTGACCAGCATATGCTTTGTTGTGATGTTCGGTTACCTTGCGCTTAATGCGATATGTCCGGGGGAGGTTGATGATGTCTCTGACAAGGTCCACACATTTGACATGTGTGGGGTATCACAGTTGGCTAAACACCGGCTTCCTACCTGGAGTCGGATATTGACGCTTCCGCTGCCTGTTTCAGGGTTGGTTACACGTGCGGGAAGCGTTTCCTAGTAGTCACTCTATATGAAGATAAGTCGCAATTATGTAGTTTGGGGTTGGCTATTTCGCGTGGGCCGGATACACCCGTAGTATTGTTTCTTGACAATCGACATCCCTGCAATCGAATCATGAGTATTGACAATGATTGCATGTGAGAGAAAATTTAGTAATGGAGGTTCGAGTGGCAATGAGTTGTCGCACCTTTGCTCTGCATATGATTTCCCTCGACCTACTACTACATAATCATCTCTGCCGCCGTCAAATTGTCTCCCTGGTATGTTGTGTTGGGGATTCAGTAACCGAACGAGATCCTGAACTACGTGGTAACGTTGGCAACCCCCGCACATCGTTATCACCCAACTTATCATGCAGGGTCAGCAGGGAGTCAGAGTGGAAGTCTGGACGATAATAATCGTCACCAACCACCACCCGCATGTCGCTAGTCGCTCAAGGGTCCCTCCATAGCGTACGGTTGCTATTCGGATCACGTCCGAACAGTCTCAGTGCTCCTGCTATAACATTTCGGCGATGACGCGGCTTTCAGAGTTCGGGTCCTTGATGTGGTGGTGCTCAACGCCTCGTGTTCGCGTCCTGACAGCCACAGTTACCACGTCACTACGCCACTACCGTCGACTAGACACTTGTGGGTCAAGAATCTTTGGCCTAAGGATCGAGTTCCTCATATAAGCTGGATAGATTGTATGGCTCCCAAAGCCACGGTTTCTGCGGTTCCGAGTCCGTGCTCATTTTTAATCAATATCAACATTAAGGGCCATTTGTCTTGACAGATGCAGATGGGCGCTGGACGTGAGAAGTGGATTGTTGCCTTTACTGGTACTTCTGGAGTGCTCGTGATGCCGTGAGCTACGCTCCGCCGCTGGAGCCTCTTACCCGCGCTATTTACAAATTCCCTCCCGTAGCCAGCCATTTTTTTTTTTTTTTTTGCTGATACGACCAGTTGCCAGGGAGTACAACTATACCCAAAAGATGACCATGATTTCGGCACTCCAATGGGACGTCCCAGTTACGGGCCGATAAGTGACGATCCGAAGTCGACGAGTCACATTTGTATTGTTAACGTTCAAGATTTCAGCGTTCAGCACCCGATGCGACATATCCATGGCGGTGCCTTACCCAATTCTATGCCCCATTTCCGCGTGAGACTAACTGTCATTGAAGGTTTGGTTCTGGGCGAGATCCTTGGATCGGTTGCGCAATGAAGTTCAACGGGTGCGTGCATCCTGGCTCAGTGGCTGTTGCGCTCCATCGGAACAGGACGTAACATAACCGATACCTGTTACAAGACGATTTTAATATGCTTTTCGGCGCCATGCTTGTAGTCGTCCATAGCATCGCCGTGCTTCGAGACGTATAGTCGAAGTAGGAACTGACATGAGGTCTCAGCACTATGAAGTTTCATCTAGTAAGGAACAAGTCGGGTTCATGGCATTGCTAGGTTGCCGTCATTGATCTGTCAAATTTCAGATAGCATGACCAAAGACTCGACCATACTTAATGGTCCGGCGGCTTCGGCACAAGCGCTGCCAACATAGCCGAGTACCGGATAGTACCAACTATTAACACGCCATCGTAAGTACGATCGTCGGGATTTAGAGTTCACGACCATTCACGTCATTGATGTACCGCCATCTTTGTATCCCTCCTTTCAAGGACTCCAAATTCACTTTTCTGCGTTAGATCCGGAAGGTAGCCTGCGAAATGTGTGGCGATCTGCGGTGGCATATAACGCCACCGGCGAGTTTATCTCGTTCCTGTATGGCGTTGCCTTCACAGGAACTGGCCTCAACTCAATTGTCTCACCGGGAAACGCGGTCCAGCCACCGTAGTTATAAAAGGTTACCTGCTTCACTGTACATCCCCCCAGGAGTCCTTCTCTCTCTTCGAGCATGGATCACATCGACCTTTTTTGCCCTGTTGTCGACTCGGGCACTTTCGATTACCCTACTCATCCAGAGACTGACGGTTACCCAGTGTACGTGCGCCGACTGCTCTCCCAACAGTGATTGACCTAATGATTTTTCCGAAAGCAGCTCCCAAGATCATCTTTTCCCTCCCATTCCTTTCGATCATGCTGTAGAACCAGAATTTCGCTCTCTTCACGACCATCTGGGTATGCACACTCCTTCTCCACCAAGCTACCCGGGCCCATCACCCGACGCGTCAACTGCATATAGCATTGTGAACCAAGAATATGATATCCCTTCTTCCCATAATTCCTATCTACAACAAGCGACTACAACGACACCGCCGGAGGCTCTTCCTTCTCCTGGTTCCTCCACGTCTTCGTACTCCTCTGTCCCGTTGGCGACGCTCCATCTTCAAACTTTCCTGGAGCCGTCCAATGTTGCGCTTGGTACCATCGGCGCGTTTAACCAAGCCCAAGCCGTTGCCTACTCTCCCTCTCCCTCGTCCGCCCACGAACCTTTAGGAAGCAGTGGAATGTTTCCCGCGCCGCCAGTTCCGCCCCCCGCCGCGAGCCCCACCGCGGATCCCTCGGATGCTTCCTACGCCTGCCAGTGTGTGACGGGTGGGCAGCTTTGCAACGCCTCGGTGAGGGGTGACAAACGAGCTATACGCGACCACCTCACACAAGGCCACGCGTTTCGCTGCGTCGGCAAGGATAGGGTGGAGTGCTTGTGGCTTGGCTGCGGCAAGCCCATGCAACGGGAGAACGTCCCGAGGCATATCCTCACCCTCCACTTTCGCGTAGGTGTGCATTGCCCCGAGTGTAATATGCCGCTCTCTCGCCCGGACGTCCTACCTTTGCACGCGCGGGTGTGCCACGCAAAGGATCGTCTCGCTTCCGCTTGACCCTGGTGCGTCGAGCGTAAACCATCAATGCTAGGTCTATATATATGTCTTTATCGGTTAAAAGTATGGTGCACATGATAATATTGCTCTGTCGACGCTACACTCTTACATTTATAATGCCTGGGGCACAAGTACTAGACTACATGCTTACTCTACATTTGTTACCTTGTATCCATGGTTTTTCGACGTCTAGTTGTTATACTAATGTGAATCGGGGTGGTTGTAGTCTCGCACGACATTGATGGATAGCACCAAGACGCAAATCTCGACGACACCCATGTAAGCGATCGCTGGAAAGTTCAGTTCAGTCGAGGCGCGTTTGACCTGAGTCAGTGTAGCAACAAAACATGTGACTTTTGAATATCCGAGTCGGTCACGGTGTATAACGAACTAATAGGGAACTCGCCTCTGCGGGTGCCGCTCCAGCGCCTTTTGTTTCGCCAGCATATATACGTCTTGCCATCGCTTGGCGTATATTTCCCAATTATCCTGGCGACGCATCATATACGATCCCCAACATTTGAAATAAAATGCGTCACGAGCAATACTCGGAAACAGATCTGCAAAGAAAGCCGCCATTGCTGGAACGGAGTTGGCTTCGATGGGAGAGTCGAGAACGTCTACAGTCACGTATGGTATGCATCCGCTGCTCGTCTGTGATGGGGGAGGGGATCGCGTATCGAGAGCGATGCCGAAGCCGCGCAGACGCCGGCACTGCTGAAGGAACCGTGCAAGGCCAGTCGGCGTGATTCCAGCCCCTCTCCAACCACAGTGATCATTTATGTAGAAAGATGTGAGCCGCGGACATACGGATGCAATATGCAGCATATCATCGTCCTTCAAGCCTACCGCCCAACTGAGATTGATGTGTATGTCATTGAGATTGAGTGCCGTGAAATGATGCATGTCTTCAAGTGTAAGCACTGGACGACCTGACTCAGAGTTCTGCCAGGGCATAACAGTTAGATCCACGATACTTTCGTGGTGGGATATGGACAGATGCATAGCGGCTTGGTTAGTACAAGCTTCCCGCAGCGTCGTCAGGAGTGACCTTATAACTTCCTTTGAAGGGGACACGTGGACAAAGGCAGCGATCATAGTTGTGATGGCGGGAAGCCGCAGGCACAAAAGCAGATTGGAAATGGGAACGATCGATGCGACAAATAATCGAAGCGACCCTAGCACAGAGAAGGTGAGGTGACGGTTGAAAGTTGAAAGTTGGTTTGTTAATTCGTGGCCGAGCGTGAATGCAAGCATGGTCAATCCTGGCATGCGGGAGAGATGTAACAGCGCGTCAACGTCCAAGCTAACTCCGAAACAATCCACCTCCTGAAGGTGTGTCCAGTGACAAATCTGTCGGATCATAGTTGCATCGAACGCAGGTATCAGCGTTGCACCAAAAGAACCGATCCGTATCTTGTTCACGTTCGGACTGGTAGTTGCAAGCGATCTGAAAAAGGTCCCGTATGATGAAAAGACGTGCACCCCAATCCCAATATAGAGGTCGATTTCTTTTAAAACCGAGGGAAAAACGTGGTGAATCAACGGAAGTGTCTGATCTGTGATGTACAAGGACAATCGTCGAATATTTGGGAAGAGTGGATCCGCGATAGTCGGCAGACAGAGGTCTTCAAGAGATCTCAGATCGAGAGAATGCGCTTGCACGATGTTCAGAGATCGAACACGGCGCGTGTAGCTTCTAATGGTCTCCCTCTCAGTTTCCTTCAACTGTCTCTTGAACATATATGTCTGTGCAGAATGATCAGCCACTACTTCTGTATAATGACAAAGGACTGACCAGATGTCCAAGTTCTGAATCTTTCATCGCACATACTTCAGGCAAGCATCGTGCTAGAGGGGTAGCATCTTTCAATTCTGCCCATAGTATGTCCAACGCTGGCTTTTTGAAGAGTTGACATGTTCTAGCCAATGCGACCAGATCGTTTGCATGGTAACCTCCATCGAACAAAGAGTCCCCCAATGGACGATCGAGGAAACAATGGCAACAGATAACGCGTAAAATTTCTTCCAGGAAAAGGGCACGATGCATGGGGAGGAACGGAACAAGAATGGAATAGGAATTTTGTGCCCCTAACTCACTGAGACCACGCTTGCATAATAATTTCTCACGTCTTACTCGCCATATTTCAGCAACTTGCTACTACCGGTGGTCATTGAAATCGGGGCCGTGTGCCATGATAAATGTGGCAACCCTTCTCGACTTCCATCCTTCCTCGTAGCGAGATGGGCGGCCGACGTTGCCCCAACTTCCCCACCTCAGCATGGCCCAGAAACCTGGGACATGGTTGCCTTTTCTATTGTCATTTGAAACCTTCTCAACGAACTGGTTGCCGGCGTCTTGGCCGGAGAAAGGGCGGACAACACGCCAAGTTCCACGTTAATTCTGGTGTGAACTCCTCTGATCCTGAATCCGAGTCACTAAGCCATTTTCCCTGAGATGAATGACGACTGCCCATCTCTTCCAACGTTTCCATATGAAAGCGTTCATGCCTTCAGTACTTCAGCCACTGCCAACTCAATATACGAAAGTGCCGTGAGTAGAGGGCATTTTTATACCTTTTGCCGGGCGGCCCACTAGCTCCACGGTGATGCGCTAATATTTGTGATTTATAGTCATATGGGCTCAGATCAATCATATTCATGAGGTACTCATGCCAACGCAGAAGCATTGACAACAGAACCCTTGTCAACCATGTGGAACGCATCGGCACGCCAGCGAAGTACATAATGGGCTTTTTGTTCGATCGGCGATAAATGTTCAGAGCCCAGGAAGTTAGTATGTATTGTATCACATTCAAAGTGGCTAAACACAACCTCTGCTGAATCAGAATTCTTTGAAGGCGCTATCGGACCACTACACGATGAGAGAAAAGCTGGAACATTTTCAGGTCGAGGTCAATCACGGCGCTTATATTGAGTGGTCGCTGTGGCCATCTGGGTACCGAATGAGCTTAGTCCCGACCTTCAGGGTTCTGTTGCAAAATGTGCACCGTTTGTGCGCCGTTTTTTTTAAAAAAATATGTACTAGCCCTCCAATGGTAAGCGACATCAGCACACTGGACGTAAACTTGTTCACGTTACGCAGCTGGCCATGGTTGGTCACGTTGCAAAAATCACCACCGTGGAGTGTACATACTGTACATCACTCGCCACAGCCTGCCAAGGTACCCGAGATCCGGATACCAAATGTGACTGACTTCACTCATGATCAAACGGTGATCATCAATCATCCTTAAGGGGGTTGGGTTACGAACTACCCAAATATCGTTGTTGTAACGAACCTTAGCATGAGCTTGACTTCACAGCCTGGAACTAGTTCGGTCCAACTTTACGAGCGTCAGCTGTTCCCGCTGACCTCCTCCACTGAAGGGGTCCTTGAAGATGGAACATATGTCCCCTTGTCGTTCCGTCATCTACGCGGACGCCTTCGATTGTCCATACCATACCCGTTTCGAGACTCATTGGAATCTAATGTATGCACTAACTATTCTACGAATTATGATTAACCTGATCATTTGACTGAGAACAGTCTCCCACATCATGATACCGCTCCCATTGCTTTGGTCCCAGCTGCAGAACCAGAATTTCACCCTTTTCATGACCCAGGGTTTGGCCTGGATCACGAGTCAGCTACATGCGATACAGTATTCGTTTTACCTTTACAGAACAAAATTGTATTGCGTCCACTAATCATCCACATTTATATCAAGCAAAGAGAACAATGCACGAAGCTTTCCCTTTGCCTGGACACACCGCTGCTCCGCATTCTTCTGTCTCAATAACAATGCTCCATCCCCACAGTCCCCCCGATCCAAGTATGGCATTTGCTACATAGCGCATGCACAAGGTCAAGCTCCAGCTGAGATTCATCCTGCATCAACATTGACCATATTCCATGGCCTCGGACTTACCCCCAGCTCCAGTGCCATTCGATGCTCTCTACACATGCCAGTATATCTCCATTCACGGAGTTGCGACACCAAGGCTGGGGTGAGGTCCGACACTCGAGCCGCACCTCAAACTTGACTACACGTTCCGCAGCTCCGGCGAAATGAAGTCATGGCATGTCCATGGGGCGGGATGCAGACAAGGCCATGTAGCGAGAGAAACACACCAAGGCATATCCTCGCCCTCGTAGCACACGTGTGCAAAGTTCGACTGCAAAGATTGTGGTGTACGGCTTTCTCGCCGTGATGTGTGGAATACAGTGCGTCTTCAGCGAGGTGTCGGACTCAGACTTCCGGGTACTCCTTGTTTTGTTTGAATGTGCGTGCGGTCAATTTGGCTACTACTTCTGTGATCTATGCACTCGGTGAAACTCTGTCTTGATAACCGGCTTCGGATATGCAGAAAGACTAAAGACATTATACCATACACTTTGTATACAACCTCAATGTGGCTTGCCGAAAAAACAAAGAAGAACCATCGTACATTGCAGTGAACGAACAAGCAACCTCCTTGGCACCCAAAGTCTGCAAAGGGCTGTCTCGTTTCCGCTTGACCCTAGTGTGTCGAGTGTAGATCCATCGTTTAAGGCTCCCTCTATATACATCTTTATCATATGATCAACACTACACTCTTACATGAATAATGCCTGGGGCACAGTACCAGATTACATGCTTACTACAGTTATATTGTATCCATGGGTTATCAACGCTAATGTGAATCGAACTGGTTGCTGTCCTGATGGATCTATGTAGACCCGAGTCAGTGCAGCAACAAATCATATGACTTTTGAATATCGGCGTATAACTAAATGATAGGGAACTCGCATGGTCCCGGACGGTGCCCGCTCATCGCACTGTGAGTCCCAAGTCATACCAACTAGGACACGATGCAGTCGTCAACGGCATCTGCTGGTTCCGGGTGCTGTTCCAGTGCCTTTTGTTTTGCCAGCGTGTACACCTCTTGCCATCGCTTTGCGTAGATCTCCCAATTATCCTGGCGACGCATCATGTAGTATGATCCCCAACATCTGAAATGAAATGCGTCGCAAGCGAGACTCGGAAACAGATCTGCAAAGAAAGCCGCCATTGCTGGGACGGAGTCGGCTTCGATTGGAGAGTCAAGAACGTCTGCAGCCATGTATGGTATGGAACGTCTGCCGCTTGTCTGTGGTGGGGGAGGGGATCGCGTATCGAGAGCGATGCCAAAGCCCCTCAGACCCCGGCACTGCTGAAGGAACCGTGCAAGGCCACTTGGTGTAATTCCAGCCCCTCTCCAACCAGACTGATCGTTTATGTGAAAATATGCGAGCCGTGGACATATGGATGCAATCTGCAGTAAATCATCGTCCTTTAAGTCTACCACCCAACCGAGATCGATGTATATGCCATTCAAATTGAGCGCTGCGAAATAATGCATGTCTTCGAGTGTAAGCACTGGACGACCCGACCCAGAGTTCTGCCAGGGCATAAGAGCTAGATCCACGCTACCTTCGTGGTGGGATATGGACAGACCCATAGCAGCTCGGCTAGTACAAGCTTCCAGCAGTGTCATTAGGAATGACCTTATAACTTCCTTTGAAGGGAACTCGTGGATGAAGGCGATGGACATAGATGTGATGGCCGGAAGCCGCATGCGCAAAAGCAGATTGGAAATGGGAACAGTCGATGCGACAGATAATTGAAGCGACCCTAGCATAGAAAAGGTGAGGGGATGGTTGAAAGTTGAAATTTGTTTTGTTAATTCGTGGCCCAGCGTGAATGCAAGCAGGGTCAATCCTGGCATGCGGGAGAGATGTAACAGCGCGTCGATGTCCAAGCTAACGCTAGAACAATCCACCTCCTGAAGATGTGTCCAATGGCAAATCTGTCGGATCATAGTTGCATCAAACGCAGGTATCAGTGTTGTATCAAAAGTAGAGATCCGCATCTTGTTCACGTTGGGACACTTAGTTGCAAGCGATTTGAGGAAGGTATTGAGGACGGTCCCGTGTGATGAAAAGATGAGCAGCACAATATGGAGGTCGATTTCCTTTAACATCGAGGAAAGAACATGGTGAATCAACGGAAGTGTCTGATCCGAGATGGAAAGGGACAATCGTCGAATATTTGGGAAGAGTGGACCCGCGATAGTCGGCAGACAGAGGTCTTCGAGAGATCTCAGATCGAGAGAATCCGTTTGAATAATGTTCAGAGATCGAACACGGCACGTGTAGTTTCTAATGGACTCCCTCTCAGCTTCCTTCAACTGTCTCTTGAACATATATACCTGTGCCGAATGATCAGCCACTACTTCTGCATAATGGCAAAGGACTAACCGGACGTCCAAACGCTGAATCTTCCGACATACATACTTCAGGCAAACATCGTGCTAGAGGGGTAGCATCTTCCAATTCTGCCCATAGTATGTCCAACGCTGGCTTTTTGAAGAGCCGACATGTTCTAGCCAATGCAACCAGATCATCTGCATAGTAACATCGATCGAATAGACTCTTCAATGGACGACTGAGGAGACAATAACAACAGATAACACGTAAAATTTCTTCTAGGAAAAGAGCACGATGCATGGGGAGGATTAGGAGTAACGAAAGTTGCCCCAACTCACCGAGACCACACGACCAAATAGCCCAATGTCATAATAATTTCTCACGTCTTACTTGCCACTAAAGACATCGTACTATGATAAAAAACAAAACAAAAATGAACTCATGAAGAACCATCGTACACTGAAGCGAGCCAACGTGCCACCTCTTTGGCACCCAAGGTCTTGTCCGGTTCCTGGCATGGAATCATGATGAAGTCGTGCGACGCCTCGGGGTACTCCACATAGGTGATCCTACCATTATCATTGTCATTCTGCAGCTGCTCACAAAGGATCTTGATATCGTCGAGCATCTGCTCGATGCCACCCGCGAGCACAAACGTCGGCGGGAAGTCGACAAAGAGTCCGTGCGTGTCGACGCGCGCCGAAGTAGGCGAGATCCATGAGTTGGTCTTCACGCTGTCCGCGGGCAGTGCGCCACAGAGCGCGCGTGCGGTGTAGCCACTCTCGAAAATCTGCTGCCCGGCGTTAAAGTGTGCGTGGCGTACCCAAGAAGACTCGGGGTGTGCATCGTGCTGATGTCCCCAGTCCCCAGTGGGCGAGAGCAGCACGAGTGCACCAGGAGGGGGAAGCACGGGTGTCGTTTCTTGAGTGAGGTAGCGGACGAGTGATAGAGCCAGATGGCCGCCAGCACTGTCGCCAGACACAATGATGTTGGTTGGGTTGAATCCGAGGGTTTCAACCAAGTACCTGTACCCGGCGAGCGCGTCGATCAGCTGAGCAGGGAAAGGGTTTTCAGCTTTGAGAGGAGCAGCCGAGGCGAGGCGATAATTTAAGCAGAATGCCCGTTCGAGCTCGAGCAGTCCAAAACAATGTTTGACATAGTCTGCAGTGGTTGGTCCCATCACTGAAGCTGGACTTGCAGATCCCATCTTAAGCAAATTGGGATGAACATTCGAGAGCGACTGTCAAGTAACACGCACAATATATCCGCCCCCTAAACAAATCGTTCAGACTCGATGGTAGCAATAGCTAGAGGATCAAACTTGCCATGCAAATGATAGAGAACCTTTTCATCCGGCTGTGCCTTTCCTCCATGAGAGCTGCTTCCAACGCCCTTGCCATACCAGTAACCATATGTTCGCGTTGATTCTACCTCATTGACAGCAGCCATTGTCGCGACTTCTCCTTTCAACAACTCCTTCGGAAGGGGCTCGACCCAAACGAACCCAAGCTTATTTGCAGACCTAGCGCTCTTCTCGGCGTCCTCGCTAACGAACAGACCCGTAGCGTAGACTATGTTGATGAGAGATCGCAACAGAGGGAGGGTGATCGAGCGAGTCAAGTCCAATTGGGATGAGGCCTCCATGAAGGGAAAAGTGAGATCAGGGTCCAATAAGGGAGCTTGACGGACACTGCTAATAGAGTGTAGACGATATATATCGTCTTGAACGGCTGCTTTCGAAACGCGAACATGTGGACGGAATATGACGCGTGACGTCTGTCCTGTTTACTACCCTGGTACCCAATGTTCCTCTTTTGTCCAAAACTTGACGGGAAATCCCTTAGAATCCTCTCGACCTCCCTTGCCAATCAGCCACTCTTCCCAAACCTCCGCCGTCTGAGTTTTTGGTTCTATGCCTCACCCGAGAAATCTGTAGTGTATGAATCTTTCAAGATCTTTTTATCCTCCCCGAATGTCACAAGCTTGTCCGTTGATGTGCATATAGCTATCGCCGTCAAAAAAATTCATCTTAGATTGTGTCTGCAGGTGGAAAAACCTTCGAGTCTTTGAATATGTCTCTGGAGTTCGACATGCTTGCACGTCTTGCCCACGTGCCTGCGTTGTCTGAGCTTTGCTTCAAAGAGGTCGTTCCAGATTGCACCTCACAGGCCTCATCCCTGTTCCCCTCCAATTTGCGAAGATTAACTTTGGCTCCTGCGTCATTGGCCACTGCTTCATGGTTACTCTCTCACATCCTACTCCCCGCCATTGAAGATCTTTCTATCCATATTCATGACTGTCCTTCAAAGGAAGATCTCTCCTGCTTCCTGGCCAATATAAAGACATGCAATACTGGTCACACCATCGAATGCCTCTGGCTGACTCGATAATCCTCTAACACTAGTCGCCCGCCTCCCTCGCTTTCCTTGGCAGACTTGCGGCCGTGCATGGATTTCGGCAACCTCTGTGCGGTGGTCTTCGATATTCGCTGGAACGTGGGTCTGACAGACCACGAGCTTCTAACGTTGGCATCGGCGTGGCCGAACCTGAAAGTTCTCCACATAAACTCCATGTCTGGGTGGATGACGCAAGATGGGTTCACGCCCGATGGATTTCTACAGCTCTTGCAGACATGTCCGTCGCTCCGTGCGATTTCGCTCGCCATAGACATGCGAGGTTATACTGAACTGTTGCCTGCCAACCCTGGATTTACCTTGTCACACAACATTTCTCTCAACGGCCTCAACTCCGTTATAGAGACAGAATCTGTCCCGGCCATCGTTGCTTTTTTTTCGCGGAATGAAGAATATTCATCACTTGTCCCTGGGTTTTGGGGAAATTCGAGATGAAGTGTACAGAGACTGGTGGGAGGATATACTAAGCCAAATCCGTCAGTCGCCGTTCTTGAAGCGAATCCGATCAAACTAAACCAACCTGTCCTTGTCTGGATATCTGTTTCCAAATCTACAGTGAGATATTCGTCAGAAACGAGAACCGTGTATGATCTGGCTGACAAAAATACACACCAATCCAACGGAATAATACCCAGGTATATCTGTTGCGGTTTCTGTCCCCCCCAAGAGTCTCGCGATCGATTTCCTGTTTAGCATCGACATTGGAACGGGTAGAGTCCGAGGACGGACAAAAACATGTTTACATCGTACTACAGACTTTGTATACAACCTCAATGCGGCTCGACAACAAAACAAAGATGAACTCATGAGGAACTACTGTACACTGAAGCGAGCCAACGTGCCACCTCTTTGGCACCCAAGGTCTTGTCGGGCTCCTGGCGTGGAAGGATGATAAAGTCGTGCGACGCCTCGGGGTACTCCACATACGTGATCCTACCATCACCATTGTCGTTCCGCAACCGCTCACAGAGGACCTTGATGTCGTCGAGCATCTGCTCGATGCCACCCGCAAGCACGAGCGTCGGCGGAAAGTCGACAAAAAGTCCGCGCGTGTCGATGCGCGGCGAAGCGGGTGAGATCCACGAGTTGGTCTTCGCGCTGTCCGTGGGCAGTGCGCCACAGAGCGCTCGTGCGGTGTAGCCGCTCTCGAAAATCTGCTGCACGACATCAGAACGCGCGTGGCGTACCCAGGAGGATTCGGGGTGTGCGTCGTGCGTACGTCCCCAGTCCGCACTAGGCGAGAGCAGCACAAGTACACCAGGAGGGGGAAGCATGGGAATTGTTTCCCGAGCGAGGTAACGGACGAGCAACAAGGCCAGCTGGCCGCCAGCGCTGTCGCCAGACACAATGATGTTGGTTGGGTTGA
>JBBPLG010000596.1:0-16860 GCA_038089695.1 Xanthoconium separans | reverse complement strand
CCTATCCATAGTCCTCTCTGGCCTCATACTTGGAGTCTTGATCGCGCGCGTGCTCGCAGGAGTCATCGGTAACTATCCAGCCAAAAATCGCGACTTTGCATCCAACATGTGTTCCACCAGTTTCTTGGGTCACATATTGATGTTCTTGCTCAGCGCTTCTCACGTGACTCAAATGGATGATCTAGACTTGATATCGGCCTTTTCGGACTTGATGGCTCGTTTGGGCCGATCACGGGCCGGAAACTCACACCATGGTATGCAACGTTAGTGGCAACCTCCACGCTGATCGTGTTTCACGCTGTACAAACCGCTGTGGGCGGCATCAACATGTCGGCGGTCGTCATTGCCTGTTTTGGGCTCGATGTCGCTCGTCAAATGCAACAAGTGTCGCTGGCGACTGCAGTATTCAGGTACATCTCACCTGTTTGCAGTGAGTAAAGATGATAACCATGGTCACCTCATAGCATCTCTACCGCTGCGCGAGCTCGCCTCAATGCCATTCTCATTCTGTCTGTGAGTCCACCATGTTATAAGACAACCGTCGGCTTGTACTGACGGGCAACATAGCTCTTCATTAGCCAGGTCATGGGGACCTCCATTGGGACCCAAATATTCGTCCAACATGGCTGGCGGGCTTTTCCTTATTGATGTGGTTGTCCACTTTTCAACTTTGGGTGCTCGTATTGCGAGGACCTCATTGCCCACGAAACCGCTGGCTTGGTTGGGAGGGGGGTTTCGAGCCTCATAGAAGTGTGATGGAAGCACGGAAGAAAGACGATACTTCAAAGTTGCGACCCCAGAATCAACAGATGAACTCCAACCTGCGGGAAAAATGGAAGAGGGTATAATGCGGCGTATGGAATTGAGGGACGCTGCCCATGCAGCATGATAAGAGGGATACCCTGCATTGCACAAGTAGATTGTACGTGATGTAACATGTATAGGAGTGAATAGAGCTGGTTGATCCGGCCTGTGCTTCGGGGGCGAAGAGAACACCGGGTTCATATAAGATGGTTATGTAAACTGCGGTTGGTTGGTGGACCATTAACTTTGTGATAGGATCGGGAAGGGGTGCACAAGGATACGGTGATCTGTGCACCTGTACTATAGGAGCCCCACTTAGAATCAGCGCACGTGCATCGGAACAAAACGAACCTCCGGACAAGTCAGTAAGGGCAACCGTCAGAATTGTATACAAATTTTGTTCCACAATGTGAGCCAGGAAGCACGTGCCCTTGAACCCGAGGCGACGATGCCTCGTCGTCAACCAAAGTTGCTTCAAGTTACCTTATGCACAGACGGAGAGCACGCCAATCGAGCCAAACACCTGGGATTGGATACCGTCCTTCCATATCGCGACAACCACGGAGGTACTTGAATAAGGAAAGACCAGACCAACGCCTCACCTGCGCCACGCGCCACACACTCATGTAAAGTGTAAATTGACGTTTAGTACTTCGCTGTCAAGAGAGGCAATCCCGATAGGTGCTTCTCGGGCTACACAACCCTTGCAGCTTAGACAGCCGGTGTCTCTGGCCGCCAAGAAAAAGGATCCGATCCATGACTGTAACCAGTTAGAAAAAATTCCAAGCCTGATTGTCCGATGATACATACTCACCCTAAAAGATGGTATACCAGGGTTTCACATTTTCGAAGAATTGCTCCTGACTATATAAGGAGACTCGCGGGCGAACCGATCAGGAAGATCTGGGTGGGGTGACGGATTGCCAATTGGAAGCAGAGCGGCATTCAAGTTCGTTCCCTCTGGCTCGAAGCAGAGTATTGGGATGGATTGGGATCAAAACAGAGATCTGTGGAAAGAACACCAACGGAAGTATAAGTAGTCTTACCAAATGGGCACCACGGGCAGCTCTTGAATGCGGATCAAGATTTCCAATTGAATGGGCCGACGCAATGGTTTTGCGGCTGCAGCACTCACTCATGCATTCGCCAACTTGAAGGGACTAGCGGAAATAAATTTTAATTTTTACTTAATTTTCTGTTGAAAGATGGTCAAAAACTCTCACGAAAAGCCAAGCTGCGGTCATCGTAAGTACACTCCGACTTGAGTTTGATCAAATTGCAGCTCCAAATTGCAAGGCTCCAAGCTAGTAGAATCTTGATAGGCAACGTGCACCATCGGGAGATTCCGTTACAACGTCGGTGATCGCAGCCCTTGTCTTTCGCGAGAATATAATATTATGGAGTATGCTGTAGACGAAGCGACTGTCAGAGCCACGTCGTCAGAAACCACAGCACGTAAGTGGAACAATCACCATCTATCTATACATATGAAGGCCAACCACATACATTTAGTGTCCACGTTGCATATCAGTCAGATCACGGCAGAGTTGACAGAAGAGTTGCGTCACTTGGTTCTGTGGCCAAACAAGCCACTCGATTACGTTCGTCTCGACGAAGATGTGTTTGGCTACCATTTCGGTGCCTTTGTGCCTTCTCAGATCACTGCAGTCGCTGTCATCTCTGTTTTTTTCGAGCCCATCCCGTCTGTCGGTGATGCCAGAGCGAGTGGTGATCACGACGCGACAACAGCACGGTTCAGGAAATTCGCTTGCCATCCAGACTTCCAGGGCCGTGGTATTGGGACGAGCTTGCTGCGTTACGCGGCATCGTACTGCGCGAGCAGGGGAGCAACAGTGCTTTGGTGTGACGCACGGTTGAGTAGTAGCCAGTGGTATGAAAAGCGTGGTCTCGTCCCCTTTGGTGACACGTTTTTCAAAGCTACGGTGGAGTACACACGCATGAAGATGGTGCTGGCGGAAGGGCAGGAGGAATCGAGTTGTGGAGAGGTGCCCTGACTTTTACCTTGCACTAAACGAACGCAGAGTGAGTGCGTCAATTTGCATGCAAACGTATGCATCTTGAACCGTTAGTTGACGGCGAACACCCAGGTCATTCACAGTGATTTGTTGTATATGCCAATGCCTCCATCCTAACCCGGATGATACTTGGATACCTATGATGTTGGCGATTGATCCCTTTCCCTTGACATTTTCCTCGTGGTTCAAGGCTCCGCATACATTTCTAGAATCTCTTTCAATCCCAATTATCCGAGTGGCTCTTCCACCAGTAAGCCGACTTGTCTGCACACATGACAGCTCAAAGGGTGTCTTGAGTCCATCCCTGCTCGGGAGCAATTACGGTGAAGTGAAAGAACGTTGCAGGTCCTTTGCCTGGGATTTCTGTAATGGGCCTACTTTATTTTGAAAGCCGAGGGACGGGCGTAGTCTCTGCATCTCCAACTAGCGCCGCCACTTCCTCCAAGACGCCACCTCCAACCCAGCTGCGGTAAGTCGGACACGAATTTTCCGTAACGGCGAACAGCTCCACCACTGCCTTAGGCTCTGCAATGTTACTGCAATGAGCGTTATACATCCCATACAGCGACCAACGTGTGCTTGCATTGCATCGGCATCAATTCGGGATGGTTGTTTGGCTTGTACCAGCTGACGGCCATTTCAAGTGCGCTCGGATGATGTGAATTACACGCGTTGATCCCCGTGCGGCCGTCGAAGCACACCACCAGCGCAAATTACACCTATCTCTCTCGGGATGCTGTCATCCTGGACAAACTGGTACAAGCATGAACGAGCCGAGGTCCACGAGCCCCTCGGTCCCTGAAATTCCCTGGCTTGTTTGTAACGCTTACGAACGGGCTGCGACGGAGTGTCTTAACGAGGCTATTGGCTGTGTTGTCCGACTTGAAGGAGGTGCGGCGTCCGTATCGGACCTTGACATCCACATTCATATTATAAACTCAACGTTGACGTTGCCACTTGATCATATAGCACATTCACCCTGGTTTCCTTTTCTGACTTGCCTCTACGGTGCCCGATCAATGCCAATGATTATCGGATGCAGAGTATCCTGAGCTGCCAGGGATGCTGTGGCAACGTTATCTGACAGAAAAGAGCCGCAGGTGGGGCGAATTTGGCTCGGGTCGTGACGAGCGTCAGTATAAAAGCAGCCGTCGTTTCGACAGGCCAACGACATGCAACCCTCCAGCTCAATTTTCCATCCTGGCCACCTCTCCCACTCACTCTCTTCTCCCTCTCCAGTCCTTTGGACACCTTGCTGCAATCACCCATCGAGTGGCCCTTGGTGTCACTCCTGCCTCTATTATGCTATGATTCCAAATCACCTGCGTCCACAATTTCAATCGAATTTGTAGCGCGCTGACTTGGTTCATAGCCACAATAGTAGGACAGGAGTGTCCCACTCGCCTTCGTGGTCGGTTTTCACGCATGCGTCCTTCCGTTCCACGTCCGTCTCGGTCGTCCTCGCATTTCCTTGCACGCTCGATTGCATTCACCTCTGTTCACAGTTTTTTTCTTCTCTGCACCATCCACGACTGATGTCACCAGAAACGAGTTAAGGTTTTGGATAATTTGAGTTGCGGGTCTCGTACCCCGCATTCTTAGAAGAAACGTTCGCTCAGCGGGCGCAACCCATCAACACCCATTCTTATTTGATTTGATTTCGATTCCCTTGCTTGTTTTTTGTTTTTTTTTTGATGCGATCATCGTTTTATTTTATTTTTATTTTTGTCCTCCCTGCTTGTCTCGTATTGTGGAGGACATGGACGTGCGCCATCAGCACGCGGCCCAGTTCGTTCCCAGACCTACTACGTACGTCATCGTCCACATCCACACCCACTCGTCGGTTATTCTGCATTCCGTCACTTACCATTCGGAGATACGCTGCCTGCTCTGCTCGTTTCCAGAAAGGGTGCGATGATCGGACGGGCAAGTGCAAGCCATCACAGTGCATCGCTTGCCGTCCCACTCATCCACCGCGCGACATTTGTTCATCTAGTTCAGCCAACACAAGAATAAATAACTTGCGATGCGCTATCATCCATCCGTGCGAGGATGACACGTGAATCCCAAGACACATTCGTCAAGCGGTCAGGGCTCTGGACAAACGCGGGCGATAAGCAGGATCCGAACGAATTAGCTGAGAGAATGCTGAGAAATGTAGATACAGGGACATCAACGGCGCAGGGATACAGACAATCGATAGTGTTGTCACATGCGGAGAGGTGGGGGGGTATGCTGACAATGCTATTTCAACAATTCTTCAACGACTTTATCTTCCGATATATTTGCTACGTTTGCTCCACGGTAATTCAATCTCCGGAGCACATCGATCTGTCCGTGGAGAACGGTCATAATGAGTAAGGGTGATGGAAGATCACAGAATCAGTCGGATTTACGCACAACTTTCGACCGTTCAAACCCGAGGCCCTCGAATTGGTCTACATGTGCTTTTTCAAGGCCCGCAATGGCTACCTCGTCTCTCTGCGGCTCCCTCGCAGGGGCTTTGCCACGCGAAGCAGACCCCCCGGCATAGACTTGGGTCCAATACCTCGCTGTCTCCTCGAAGCTACGCTTGCTTGTCGTGTAGTGTTTCGCGACTTCAGCGTCTTGTGGGTCGTTCGGCTCAGGAGAGCACAAGAGGGACTGGAGCGATATTAACGTGGATTTGAGGGTGAGGACGGGGGACCAGGCGTCCTTGAGGATATCGAGGCAGATGGCACCGGAAGCCGATGACACGTTGGGATGGTACACCTTTGTGATGAACTTCATTTTGACGGGTTGGAATGGATACGATTCAGGGATCATGATATCCTGTGGTTGGGGTCTGCGATTCCATCGGTGACCGAAAAGAGGAGGTTGACTCACCACCTCGAATGTACCGCCCTCATATGGCGTGTCTTTTGGCCCAGGAAAAGATCCTTTGAGGTGAAAAGGCGAGTTATCGATGAGATCGATGCTAATGCTGGAGGATTTATCGTTCTTGCAGTCTGAGCGAAGCGTGGGTCAGCGCTGGCCCGCCCATGCCTTGGAGGCACCTACCTGCAATTTCTTTGTTCACTCTTCGAAGACGTGCGTCCATGGCTGGTACGATGCTTGTATCGAGAATTGCGATGGTGTTGGTGCGATTCCAAGTTGTTGTTGTGGACAAGGGCCGAGGTTTTGAACAAGATTGATACCACGTGACTCTATCGGGCATCAATTCCAGTGTGAACGTCAATTTAGGCCGAAACTCAAAAGACTCGTTCTCATCAACAACCGCCACACAACCGCAGCACTATGAAGAATAACTCGATGCGCAAGAAGATGGAGGGCTTCATAGATGGTCTCCAGAATGACATCGTTGCTGCCCTCGAACAGCTCGACCCCAATGCGCCCAAGTTCAGGCGTGATGAGTGGATCAGGGCATCGGGCGGCAGGGGCCTGTCGTGCGTTTTCGCATGCAAACCAGAGGCTGGTCAGACCACCTCAACCCTACAGACCAAACTCGAGAAAGCCGGAGTGAACGTGTCCGTCGTTCATGGCATTCTTCCACCCGCCGCCATCAAAGAGATGCGGGCTGATCATTCTTCCCTCCCCTACGATGAAAACACCAGTCTCCCATTCTTCGCTGCCGGAATCAGCCTCGTAATTCATCCTCGCAGTCCATTCGAACCCACCTCACACGCCAACTACCGATACTTTGAAATCACTGAACAAGCAGCCGAGGGGCAAACGGGCAAGATCGTTGCTTGGTGGTTTGGTGGTGGATCCGATCTTACGCCATCCTATCTTGATGAGGACGATGCGAGACACTTTCACAAAACTTTGAAGGATGCTTGTCAGAATGATGAGCTGTACGACGCATTCAAAAAATGGTGCGACGGGTACTTTTTCCTCCCTCACCGGCAAGAGACACGCGGAGTTGGGGGGATATTCTTTGATGACCTCTCCACCGAGAAGCACGCCCGCATTTCCGATGATGTCAAACGACCGAGGCAGCCAGAAGAAATCTTCGAGTTTATCTCGCGTCTCGGAAATGCTTTCATCCCTTCGTACATACCCCTTTTGCAGAGGAACCGAGACATACCCACGGAGCATCATCGTCGATGGCAGCTTTTGCGTAGAGGGAGATATGTGGAGTTCAACTTGGTGTGCGACAGAGGCACCAAGTTTGGTCTAAAGACACCTTCCGCGAGGATCGAGAGTATCTTAATGAGCTTGCCGGAGACGGCAAGGTGGGAGTACATGTCGGACATGGGAACGGAGCCAGGGAGCGAGGAGGAGAAGATCCTCAAAATCTTGAAGAATCCGCAGAGCTGGGTGTAACCAGGGTTACCGAAAGAGTCGACCATCGTATGTCAGTCATTTCAGTGTGTACTATATCCCTTGCGCAGAACAAAGATTCAAACCAGACCAGGCTTCAGAATTACAATGTCCGAAACGTACAATGCTCTAAAGTTTAAAACGTCCTAAGAGTACGGTTACATATTTCAGTCGCTTGTGGGCTTGTTCATCTCTTGCTGAGTGCGCCCTTTCTCGTTCCTCGCGTTCCCTGTCACAATCGTCGTTATTCAAGGTCCATCACCGTACTCGACGATACTTACCGGTGGCTTGCTGAGACTTGTCGCCACTGACGGCACCGACAACCGAGTCCTTGTACCCGCCGACCCTGTCGGTCGCGCCCTCCGCGTAACCCTTGGTCTGGGCTGCCTTGTACTCTGCTTCGCCGCGGGCATGTTCCTCCTTGCCCGCCTGCGACCAGTCCTTTTTGCCGGTCATATCACCGACCTGATAACCGTCAGATGTCGTCTGGTAAGCAGATGTGACGACGAAGAACATACGGTCTCGAGGGTGGACCCCTTGATGGAGTGGAGCTGGCCAGAGGCTTTGCTGCAACGTCGGTCAGGTCAGGTCTGCCAAACGTCGTCGAGCGGGCTCACCTAGGCTCTTGGTTGGATGGGTTGGTCATGGTTGAGAAGCGTTATAGATGAGAGTGAGTGATGGGTTCGATGAGAGAGAGAAAGAGAGGCGAATGGGTTGCAGCGTCCCTCGTCGTCCTTTATATACTGTCCAAGAGCACCTTACGCATTAGGAAAGTGTAGTAGTACGATGATGACGTGCATGACAAATGACATCATATTTGTGATCTGCTGACGTAGGACGGAGGTGGCAATCGAGCGCATTTGAATGCGTACTGGACTGCGCGATCGGCTTGGAACTCCAAACAGTTCTGCAGATCGCCCGTACCACACCAGCCGCACAATTCCCGCGATCTGTTAGATTAGATTAGATAACAGAACCCCCAATGTCGTTCTGCAGATCAGCCACGTCACTGTCACCTTAGACAGACACAGAAACATGGAATTTTTTCGCTCGCGGAATGACACCAGATTCATCACGAGAAAGGTGTTGCTCCAGTATCTGTTAAATCATTGCGGAACTAGAGCTAGCCCTGTATGCTATGCGTCTACATCATCTCGTCAGCGGAATGTTATCGGTTGGATTGATCGCCAGCTCTCAAATATGGTCAAATTCTTCATCAATCCAACCTGAATATATTCAGTGACTGGAGCCTTGGAGGGCGTCTGCCAGGAAATAGTCTCAAGGACCGCTGTAATCGAAAATCGAATTTTGTTTCTCAGCATTATCGGATAAGTTCAATCTTTTTGCGCCATTCAGTACCCCTATCATAGGGACAATTCATTCGCGGAAATGCGTTGCTCAAATTTCAAATGAGGAACCTCCGGCTTACTTGGTTTTGTAAAACGTACAGATTTGAGAAAAACACACCTTTCCAGCTATAGAAGTGTTTTCTCCCTGTCCTCGCCGAGCGGAAACACTTTCTCATCGGTCGCGACAATGTCAATCCCACCGTGGGCGGCCCATGCCGACGAATGTCCATGGTTGCGGTATCTTCGCACAGCAAGAAGCAAGAGGGTCATCCATGACCCTTGGCACAACGTGCTTCTGCCACAATGGCGCTCATGTGAAACAAAGGCTTTTCGATCATCCCTTGTATTCTTCCGCGCGTCCGTCAGGGTCGGGCGGTATCATCACTCACACAAAGGACACGCTCATGAGACATTCCCTTGCATATGTAGTATTTGGGTGACGTTTCCGTGATTCGAAGCACGCGTACGGACCCATGTTCATCCTCCGAGAAATCAGAAGTCGACGGGGAACTCGCTGGTTCGGACAAAAAAGGTCAAGCCCGCCATTTGCAGTCCGATCAAAAGTCATGTCCGAGATCACAAGAGTGATCAGAGTGGAAATATGGCAGTCACCTCCTTAAACTTACCGTTCAATCGGCTCTCCGCGTCTCGTAAGACGGGTCTCCAAAGGGACCCAAGAACGTGCCGGATCATTGTTGGTCTACAGCAAGTGCGGTGACGTTACCTGCGCACAGCGTAGTTTACCATGCTCATCAGAATACGCCAGAAACGTGGAATCGGATGATGGCATGCGATCGCGTTTTGGTAATTATTGTCCGAGTTCACCTACGTGCGGGGCAGGAGGTGAATAAAATAGAGTTACATACGCAGTTCAAGCTTAGGTTTGACCCGTTACGAACATGTGATCTCATTACCAAGGGCATCGAAGTTATCCCAGCATACTTGTACGGCACGCTTTGACAGGCGGAGATGGTCTGTATTATGGCTACATGCAGTGAACATCAAGATGGCAAAGAAGACAAATTTCATTAATGAGCCTTACAAATGCGAGGGAAAATTCCGAAAGAAAAAATACCGATTAGAATTCCCTCCACACAGTTTCGGTCTCCGAGTCCGAGTCTAAAGTGTACGTGCCATGAGAGGCAGATACGACCGTCCGCTCGAAATCGTTGACAAATATAACTCGCTGGAGCGATGGACAGTAAAGTCGTAGCTCGCTCGCCAATGCCCGCACACCCGCAGGAATTTGTGGGGGTGGGTCCCACTCCGAAACGTCCACCTCGACACACTTCAGAGAACTCAGTCTCCGCAAAAGCCCGTAAAACTCCAGGCGCTTTATAAAGGGCGTCAACTTGACGACGTTCTGCTCGAGACAAATACATACCGCACGACCATCAACTGGCAGAACAAGCGTTCCAAGATAGCGTAGACCCTGGACCTTGTTCTGCAACTTTATCACGGAGGCGAGGAGTTCCATGGAGAATGTATCAGAGTAGTCCGAGTCTGCGATATCGAGCGAACGCAGAGGCCGCGTCGTGTCCATCAACTTCGAGAACAAGAGCGACAGCTCCGCCTTCTTCTCCGGCAATCGCGTCTTAGAGAAGCACGTCTTGAGTCTGGAAACAGGACGGGCTGGAACGAGGCTACAAGCGGCCTCGGAGAATGTGCACTCCAGGGTGGACAAATTCGGAAGAGCATCGTGTTCTAGCGGTGACAATACGAGCGTGGAGGTTTGAACCATGCCCTGGGGAACCGCATAGTCGGCGATATACAGGTCAGTGATGTCGGTTTGGGTGTTCAGAAATGATACAAGGTGAGCGTCCCATTGCAAATCACAGAAGAAGCTACAAAGGCGGAATGTGGTGCCATCGAGAATCCACGCCCGAGCAGCGTCGCCCGCATTGTCAATGTGGAGGTTCAAGAGACGCAGTTTGGTTGTTTGGTTGAGCGCCTTGGATACGGTTGACCAAAGGTCGTCCGGCAAACGGGCCCGCGATTGGGATCTGTCATCTCCGTCATCTCCGTCGCCGATAAATAGCGTGAGGTCTTCTACCATCGCTGCGAGGCGAGGAGTCGTCGCGAACAAGCTGCACATCTCGAAAGTAACGCCTGTATCCGAAGCATAGATGACGTTGTACAAGGCCGGCTCTGCCGCCTGTTGAAACCCCTTGTTTACCCTGCAGAGGGTGCAGATGTCTGCTCTATTCTCCACGTGCTCGACGACGAGACGATACGCCTCTAACGACAATTCCATTTGCTCTGCATTACCTAGTAACAGGTACGTCGTCAAGCAAAAACTTGCGATAACGAGGACGCGATAACTCACCAGCCAGATCCAGCAGCGGTGACGACGTAAATCTCGATATAGCCAAGGAGGTGAGTGGCGGAATAACGACGTGAACAAACGCCTTCGATTATGCGAAGTGGTTACTGGAGGCTACTACCACCTAGGGATGGCAGACACGACACTCTAATTGACGACTGAGATTTTCTGGGGGTATCCACCAGACCCTGCCGTTTTAAGTCGAACTAAGGCCCACCATTGGAAATGGGGTACAGGAACAATTCCAACTGCGGCTAGGCACAATCATTGTTGACCTTGCGTCCTCCCACCGTCTGCAAGCTCAGTATCCAGCTCCATTCTGCCTGCCTGAATGGTCAACCTGCGACATGAGGATACCGACACTCGGAGCTGGAAGATTTGATATAGTGACGTAGGATTACACAGTGGGAAGGTCCCTGGAAGGTCCACGCGAAAATCATGTGGTATCTATGTGTCCACGTGGAAAACGGACAAGCCGATAGTACTAGGCGAACTAGTGCCTGCATCCCAACGCGAAATGGGGTATGTCAGTCTCGGCACAGGACGCAAACGCCGATGTTGACCTTGAATGTACGGTAACAATTCTGCAGGCGCGACAACGTTGGCCAGGAGACAATAGCAAGTCCAGATGGATTTATCCATATAGCCAGCGCCTGAACTTTTGTACATGTGAACAACTCGTTGGCAATCCAGAGGAAGCAGATTTGGTCAGACTGACACTGTTTGAGACGAAACAAATGTTTCATCCTGAGCCGAGACACGACAGCCTCTTCCCAAAGTTGCATGCAGATCCACGAGCGATGGATTGTTCTACCCAAGCCCATATGAGTAGTAGAGTCGGACGGACTAATAGACCCTCTGTACAGGTCAAATCCAAAGAAATTGAGTCGCACGAGCTGTACTTCAATGCCACAGACCTGCAGGCGTAGGTAATCTAAGACCTTGACAACAAGGTACTAATGACCGAATGGCGCATGAAGAAAACTCTTCGAGTGCGCAGTTTAGGCAGTACATTCAGTCTTCGTATTTGAAATCCGGTAAGATTCCAATGAGGTTGGCAGATCAGATCACGAAGAAAGTTTTCCAACTGGAATCGACGTAAGCACCACATCGCGACCCAGCGATCAAGCATGACGCACACAGCGTGAGAGAACAGAGAATTGCTGAAACAAACGGCATTTGCCGACCAACTTCGCGGTTTTGCTGGCCAAGTTGTTGCCCCCGGAAGATAAGCATCAACTGACATCAACATGTGACGGAACAGATATTCTTCCGCAACGCAACCACATTCTTAATGAATATGAAATGCTACTCTTCCAGCGATGACATTGGTCCATACCGAAGCCAGATGCTGATAACATATTCCACCCGATCATGCCATGATCTACATGGAGGTCAGAGCACTGAATTAATGATCCAGCGTTTCGTAGACCTACCTCCACGGATGTCAGAGGGAGATAAATCGCAGTAATTTCCAAGGTGCATATGCGACAATCTGTCGGCCGCCATTTATAATGCTTGGCAGTTAGTGGTGCATGCGGGACATGAAAGAATTTTCTAGAAAAAGATGAGGGCAAACATTGTTAGGTAATATAATATCACTCACTCCTAACACATACCCCTCGGGAGAAGCCCAAAGCCATGGGTTATTAGAGAGCATGGGTTATCTGTTATACGGCGCTAGGGTGGTTCAGGAGACTAGAGATGCTATGGATTATGGGGGAGCATAGGGTTATGTCAGGTATGTGTTAAGAGGGAGTCGACTGTAGGTAGTTTTCATCTTTTACGAATGGATAATGCAAAATGATGCAATTCAGAATTGTCCGTAAATCACGGAATGGGAGTCATACTGGAAGTGACATCTTGCGGCCTTCATTCTAGCTTCTCCAATTCCTCTAGTCTCTGCAACACGACATCTTTGCTGGTCTCTTCGATCTCGCCAGCTAAGAATATCTCGTCCAAGATGGCATACACCTGATAGGTTCGGTGTGTGAAAAAAGTGGGTTGTACGACAATGTGGTTTCTAACCTTGTAAAAGTTGAAGACGAGATCCAACTCGCAAACATTATCGAAAAAGGAGTCTTGAGAGAAAGAGCGCAAGATCCTTGTCAGCTATCGGAGACGTTCTCACGGACGTCCGGCTTACCTAGAATCTCCACGAACAAGTGAATGGCTTCGAGATAGGCGAGTTCATTGTCGTTGGCGTCGACGCAGACACAGAAGAAGAGACCAGCATAGCGACGGTACACTACCTTGTGGTTCTTGAACTGGGGGTCATGTGAATGGAAACAAGGTTGGACATCATTCACCACTGACCTCGACAAAGTTAGACTGATACTTTTGATCACGAGGGGCAACTAGCCTGTGTACTTCGCCACGAAGCCTCACCTAGACGAAGAAAGTTTATTCTGGCGCATCTCTTACAAAGAGGCAGCAACTACCCCACCTTTTCCTCATCGTCATACGGCACGTACCACTTTGACAATCGTGTTTTCCCTTGCCTGTTCTGTCATCTTGTTAGAAAGACATGTTACTTCGCACAAACAAATAGAAACGCACCTGCACTAGTATAAACCTGATCATCGCCGCATTCGGGATGGTTGTCGCTGTCGAGCTTCAACAAGTCGGTGTCCTCAGGCTGCTGTAGTTGGAAGTAGATCCAGATTATGTAAGCTCTTTTTCCGTCTGGCACTGCCCTACTAAGTAACTTGTCCATCGAATAATTAAGTTTCATTACTCTCAAGTAAGAACATCTACAGCCTTAATCCCTTCGCATGCCTCACCCTCAACTCGGTGGAGGCGTGAACAATGGTTTCAGGGATTGAACCGCCATCCTGGCATTGGCCCTCAGTATGCTTTCGTGCCCACCCTGGTCACCGGAGCCACTTGGTGAAGCGAACCCGAATCCTAGCTTCGATGCGGTCGTTTGTACATCTAGATTGCTTCGTGCAGCCAGCCCGTCAGCGGCGTCCTTGCTCCAATGTTCGACAAGCCGTTGACGGCTGTACGGATTTCTCAGGACTGCTGGGCGAAAGTATCTGAGGAGTTGTGCACGAGCGAGGGTGCGTTCAAGGCGCCCGAGTACTGCAACGAGCCCAACCGAAGCCGGTGGAGGCGGATAAATGGCAGGCAATGTCTGAATGAAGATGGGAAGAACCATGAAAAGCATGTTGCGTGCCAGGAACAGGTTGTCGTGCCACTGCGTTGGTCACAGTTGCTCGTCAAGAGTCATGGACGCATCAAAGTAAGATTGTTAACGCACCATAAACGCTGTGATGGCGTCTTTTTCCAGTGGCGTGGCACTGGCAGAGGTGAATGCGTAAAGTTCGGCAAGGAAGGCACATGTGAGTGCGCCGAGAATGTTTGTTCTCCATCTCTGTCTGCCATTGATGTTGGTGGTCAACAAGAGGAGTAGCGTTGCGGTTCGCAAGTAGTCGAGAAGAATCCCCGAGAGAACAAGAATCGTGAAATCAGTAGTCGAGGAACAATATGAACAGGTTTGCATGGCGCGTTGCCCGAACCTGCCTTCCGCAGTGAGCTCCGCCATTCGAAGAAGGCGGACTCACGTACCTCACGTATATATCTCTGCTTCCATGGACACCAAGTCTTGTGAGCAATGTCTCGACATCTTTAGGGATTTCTGGAGGAACAACGACCGACCCTCGTTCCCCCACGGTGTTGAATCCAGCTTCCCTCATCAACACGGACTTGATGCGGTCTACGGAGGCATTTATGGGTATCCGCAATCTTGTGAAGAGGTTTGGAGGTCGCCGGACCGCGAGGTTCGATAGTACAAGTAGGGTATGCAAGCCAGCTGCCGCTGTCATCAGGAATTTGATTGTGTCCTTTTGTCCTTGTCGCCGAGATGGAGAGAAGTAAAACCATGCTGCGCCGAGCGATACCACTGTTGAAACGAGGGCCAGTGATGGATCCATAAGACCCAGACTAATATGCTTGTTCGTGGCGATGGTCAATGGATGCTGAACGATGAACACTTGAGATGGGGCAAGATGGGTCCAGTAATATAGAGTAACTTGAACTCGTGCGACTTCCACAACCCCACCACCATGACAGTCAATTGATCATGTACCGATTAAACGCCAAAGAACAATACGATGGCGAGAGCTGGATGAACCCAATGACCAAGAAATGGTTGACAAGGTCACCCTGAAAGTAAAGAAGAACCGTCCTGCGTAAAACCACATGTTCAGACGGTTGGAGCCGATGTCTCGCAACGCGTAATCCACGACAAGCACTTGACCTGCAGGAAGACTTCTTTACGTTTTTTATTCACTTGATGAAGGTGTGTCCCTTGATGGTCATATTGACTTGCACATATTGCTATGTAAGTATTCGAACCCTGGTTCGTTTATGTCCTGCACGAGTCACTTTTGTTCATGTCCAACAAATTTTTTGTGGTTGGCGTAACTTTATCTGGGCTATTAAGCACCAGGTTAGGCCTGTCGAGCCGTCGAAACAAGGGTGCAAAAAACGAGTTGATTGTTACACCGTGACTCGCTATAAAGGCGCAGCTGTCCTAAGCCGGGGTCACTCGCTATCGCTTCTACATGTCAGCAACGAAAGTGCAAGCCTTGAGGGAAGTCCTCAGTGATCGCGATCCATTTTGTAGAGGCGTGTGTTCCGTTCCCGAACACCAGCTGTTGCTTTTCTATGGAAGGGGAGAAAACCTTCAGTGAGTTACTGATCTGTTTCGAGGTATGTGGAGGCGCTGACCCTTCAGCAGCCGACTTGATTTCGCGCACCCCACCACTGATGAGCTTGAAATGCTCTTCCAAGCATGCGAGCCTGCACCATTTGGCTTCAACAATCAAAATGTCTTGGATGAGACCTACAGAAAAGCAGGAAAGATGGATCTTGATGCCTTTGCTACTCTCTTTGATCCGCGTAGTCTCGGCATCCACGACACCATCGAACGGGATTTGCTCGCTACCGATCAGACTGTCGAATTCGAGTTGTCAAAGCTGAACGTCTACGGTAAGTCGAGCTCAACCATCCGCCCCCTCAGAGCTTGGAACTGTAAGCTGACCTGGTGTTTAGGAAAGGACGGGTTCTTCAAGCCTCATCAAGACACGCCATGTGGGGACAATATGTTTGGCTCTCTGGTGGTTGTGCTCCCTGCTCCCCACGAGGGTGGCCAACTTTCACTGCGACTCGGGGATCAACACTGGATTGCAAACTTTACAGAGCAGTTCGCGGCAGCCACCGCACCATCCGTCTGTTTCATTGCCTTCTTTAGTGACGTCGAGCACCAGGTCCTCCCCGTCACCTCGGGCCATCGCGTCACGCTCACGTACAATCTCCACTTCCGCGTTCCGAACAACGTTCTCCGCGCACTTTCCGGTCCCTTTCACGACAAGCTGAAAGGGAG
This sequence comes from Xanthoconium separans, assembly GCA_038089695.1. Taxonomy (NCBI): domain Eukaryota; kingdom Fungi; phylum Basidiomycota; class Agaricomycetes; order Boletales; family Boletaceae; genus Xanthoconium; species Xanthoconium separans. The sequence continues at coordinate 657 of JBBPLG010000596.1, read as the reverse complement.
CTTGGCCGAGCTCGTCAACGATGCGGACACGCTCCCTAATGGGGGATATCTCGGCATCGGACTATGCCACCAATACGTCTACGACGAAACCAAGCCCATTGACCCCCCGCTCGACAGACTCAAGGGGTCTGACGCCATGCTCGCGGGCGTATGCGAAGAGCTCGGGCTTCCTTACTCCCTCCGACTGTTGTACGCGCAAGAGCAAGATATCGCGTGGCCCTATTTTCATCTGCTTTCGCGCGTCAAGTTGGACGGACCTGCTCCAATTCATTCTGCCGGAAATGATGGCTTGCCTATGGTTCGGCCGGGTATTAGCGCCAGCTATGACGAGGACAACATCCATATAATTCTACGCGAAGCCATGTGCAAATGTAGTCTGGAGGACGTAGAGGGCGTCGAGATTATCGGTCGCAAATTGGAAACTGAATGTCTTGATCGGATGGGAAAGGGGCAAGCGTACCACTTCATGAAGAAGTTCTACAGAGATCCTGTCCCGCAGGTGTTGAAGGTGAGGGAGATGTCCTCGATCCTTTGCGAGACTGCGTTTGCATGCTATGGGAATTTCATCTACACGGATAGGTATTATGCGACGGGATGCATGGTGATCTCCGTCAAGCCACCCGAATCACGCGAACGACTATATATATAGATGACGCA
>JBBPLG010000595.1:0-16877 GCA_038089695.1 Xanthoconium separans | reverse complement strand
GCAGATGGTGTGCATGTCAACTAATATTTGAGAGGGACAGTTGTAATTTTTCTATCAAAGTTTACAGAACATCGTACTTTCCTGCCGCTCAATCAAATTGGTCCGTTGATGTCAATTACAAATGAGCCAGATGGCGTGCAACGGCACTGTGACGTACGTATGCTTCTCAGTCCGATCAAATGTTGCCAACAGTACCTACGATACGACAACGTTTCAAAGCTACTTTTCGATGCTCATCCGAGATCTAAACCGCCTTAATCCATCGTTCGGTTGACGCTCGCGCTCTCAAAGTTCCGGATTTGTCGGGTCAACCTTTTGAAGTGGTCGCTACGTTTTGTTCAGTCTGGACCATGACCAGTCCGTTGTGACCGATGAGTCAAAGTTCCCCGTACGTTACCTTTGTTCTTTGTTTCCTTAACGACGGGATTCCGATTAAGCACAAACATTTCAGATCAGCAACTGTACTTAGTTGCGTCACATAGGTACGTGTCTCCAATGTTGAGTAAGCATTCAATCTCATACACCTGACCACTTTTTTTTGTTTCCATGGGAGTGGGCTGTAGTATCTCGACGGGCAAAAAACGGGGCACACGGCAGCCGGGATGCCATCTGTATCAATCATATGATCACTCGCTTATATGTAAACACCCCGTAGGTAAGGAGACCTGTTTATTGTTGAGCTCAGCTGGCCTCTGAACATGCACAGATGATTTTTGCTGCCGTCCCACATGTATTGTCACGCAGACACACCATGCCACCAACCATGCCGCCAAAGAGGCTGGTCACTCTTTGGGGTGGACTAGGAATAGGTAACTGCGATGGGAGGGAAGTGGTCGTGATCCATCTCTGGAATCCGCAGGACCCGCGTGGACTGTCGTCACTTGCAAGCTGGGACAGAAACTGACAGAAGGACTTGGAAGGTGTCATGAAGTTGTCAAAAACTGAAACCGTCGCGTGCCTTGACACACCAACCAGTGTCAACAGCACCTCTGCACATAAAATATGAGGTATCGCTGCGGCACTCAGACATCAGATCAACGCTCAAGTTATCGCTCCCCATGCGCCTCCATTCTGCCCTCGTCTACGGTTTCTTGTTTGCCTCTGCAGTTCTGGCGGACGACCACCAGTTCATGTTGGCTAACAGTGGATTGAAAGGTCCAAACAATGTGTGCCGTCTTGCTCTCTGAATCATGACTTTCTCGATCTCATATTTTGACAGGGAACCTTTCGTAGCATCTCTGCTGGTATCACAGCTCCACAGGTGTCAGGGAACGTTAACGATTCTGTCACTGCTTATATTTCCATCGACCCCATGCAGGACTGCCCCACCGGTGCTAGTATTGGCTTAAGCTGTTTTGTGGTCCAAGCGCCATCGAATGCTTCTTGCAAAGGTACGACAGTGTCGAGTAATATTTCACCATTGACTCAGCTTTCTTTGTTGGTTCTTGTTGGATATAGTTTGGTACTCCATCCAAGCCGGTAATGACCAGTATACCTACCAAGAAATCCCCAATATCCCAATCCAGCCTGGAGATAGTGTCGTTTTCGGGATCACTGCGCCATCGTCCACCTATGTCAATCCGTCCAGCGACCACGGTGTGAAAGTGTTTCTCGAGGGTTATAAACCAGGTCAGATCTTCGACCAAACATTCCTGAACTACAAGGCTTGTGGGCTGGAAGTAGCATGGTCCGTGAGCAGCAGTCTGGATCTCTCGTACCCTGACTTTCGCCACTACCGTCCGCTTGCCCACTTTGGAACATTGGAGATTTCGAATGCCACCACGTACAGTCCGAATGGCACAATGTATTTCCCTTTGGACTCGATGAAGCAAGTCCAAAACATGACCAATTCCGACGGGACTCTCGTCGCTTCCGTCTCCAGACGAGGGGATGCAATCAACGTCACGGACGTCCGGGTCTGAAACGGGAACTGACGAGGTACGAGGTTGACGTGCGTTTGGGTGCAATGAAGGGAGGAGAGGGGGAATAGCATCTACGTGGCCGGTCACTGGTGGCCGGGATGGGCCCTCTGTAAAGAAAACACGTTGCGGAATGCAGGTAGTTCTAAGTTGATAGTATTTGAACCTCTATGTGTCACCCGAGAAGCTGGTCGACAAAATGTCACCCTCCCACAGATGCAACAGCACGACGGGACGGGATTCAGTTCATGTGTGTTCGGGATCAGGAGAGGGGTAGACGATAGTTGACGACGTAAGTACAGCGACATGTTAGTGTGGAAACTTCCAAATATGTATGGTTTCCTTGCGATATCCGAGTCGATACAAAAGAATTGCGGACTGTCGTAGCCACGTATCGCATAGACTGCCGTTCATTCACGAGTAAGCACTACAGATTATCATTATGCTTACTTTCCGTAGGTCCGATCATCCTATATACTTGCAAACTTGCTCTAGGAGAGAGAACTTTTGACGCTGTCTCTGTTCTATGTTTCCTCGACAACGGGATTGCGATCCAAAACAATCATGTTTCACCTAGTTATAGGACTAGTACTTAGTACGTGACGCAACTGCTTCAAGTTACGATGTGACCAGGCCGACAACTTACACTTACTATACAAACATATTGCTGTACCACGGATTTCCGGCTGTATCGACGCATTGTTGTATGCTTGATGATTGGTGCGCATTGCAGGTTTGCCAGACTCCATCCAATGATGGCTAGATAAGAAAAGATGGACTCAGGTCACGTGCACATGCCCCGCTGGTTTTTTCCGAGTCATCCAACCAATACAGTATGCCAAGAGCAAGCATTTGGCAATCTCTTATGCCCGACGTCTTTTTATTGCATGTTGGGAGTCTCGACGTACAAAACGGGACGAGTGCACACGATGGTCGCGCATCTGCATCAACATCTTGTTTGCCCCCGCTGTCTCACATCTATTGACACGCAGCCACACAACGCCGCCAAGTCCTAACCGTGACAGTAACCGGGAACGGCACAGGCAAGCACACCGACGAGCGCACACGTCTACCTTTCCTCACACGTCACTCAGGTTTGGCAAGAACATGCATTTGTTTCGAAACACTGCTGGTGCTGTCAGCGGTACTTCGGCGACCTGTGCAGCACATAAAAGCACCTGCCACCAGGCCACGCTGCACTCTCGATCCTATACTCACGCATCGGTTCAACTTTCAAGTCGTCGCTCCCCATGCGCTTCCATTCCACCCTCGTCTATGTTTTCTTGCATGCCTCTGCAGTTCTGACGGGCGACATCATGTTTGGCGGGGTCATAATGACAAGCACAAACAATGTGGGCCATCGTGTTCTTGGATCGAGTCTTACTTGATCTCAGATTTCAATAGGGAACCTTTAGTAGTGTTGTTGCCGGTATCATAGCTCCAACATTGTCGGGGACCCCTTCCGATTCTGTCTCTGCTTTTGTTGCCCTCGACCCGACGGTGGGCTGCTCTACATCTGCTCAAATTGGCATGCACTGTCATCTCCAGGACTCGTTGGAAACATTTTGCAATGGTACGAAATAAGTAATGCATTCACGGTTGTCTCAACTCTTTTCGTTCTTGCTGGACATAGTTTATTACGTCGTCCAACCCGGCGATGTTAAGGAAGTCAACGACTTTGAAGTCATTCCTGGAGATACTGTCGTTTTCGGGGCCACCGCACCCTCCCGCTACGACCCCAACGGTGTCGTTGTGTTTCTCCAGAGTGTCAGGACAGGTGTGGCCCGCAGCTTCCCGTTTTCGAATTACAAGCCTTGCGGGTCGCAAGTGGCGTGGATCGTGTCCAACATTACGAGGGATCAGGCTTCCTTCCCACTTGCCAACTTTGGAAGAGTGGAGTTTACGACTGCTACGGCGTACGCGCATGGCGTGAGGCATTTCCCCTCGGATGATATGGCGAAACCCTACAACATGACCAGATCCGACGGGACTCTCGTCGCTTCCGTCTTCCGCCTAGGCAAGGATACCATCAGGGTCACGGACGTGCAAACCTGAAATGGGAACTGATGAGGCGTGGGGTTGACGTGCGTTTCGCAGTGAAGAGAGGGGAGGGCGTCGGGTCATCTGTAAAACAGTATGTTGTGGTTGTAGCGGCACGCAGTTCGTTCTGTACTAGTATTTGACCTCCATCCAAAGCCAATTGTAAAATGTATTTTTGTACTACAGATGACCATGTAGTCAATCTGAATTGTTGAGTGCTCCATAGGTGTATGGTTCCTGCAGACATATCTGCGTGCAAACCAGGGGGGGATTGTACGGACCAGACGTAGTACTTGTAGATGTCGATAGATCCGTCGAGGTATTCGTTAGGGGGTGTGGGTTCGCTGAACGTCACGCCAGCTTACAGGGGAAGAAATGAGATATAGTACTTAGAACATCGTATTTCAATACCGTCTGAGATGACGACAAATCATATGTGTAGTCCGGTGCATACCCATACACATCGCCAACAAACCGGAATCCCGTCTATCCCGATCTACGACACCGTGAATACACCAAGGAAAGAAGAAGAAAAGAAAAAAAAAAGTCAACCGAATACTGTACAAAAATAAGCTCGACGTTGCCAAAGGGATCGTGCATGTCCAGGATGGTTCAAACGTGTCGTTTGTCAGAATCAACCAATGCATCAACTTCATTGGCTGCAAGCCGTTCTAGTGCAACAGCTCTATCGAGGAGGTCGGCGGTTAGGTCCCTAGAATTCTTGATTCCTTGGACACCCTGGCCAGTGGGCCTTTTTGCGAAAATTACCACCAGAAAGTATGCTGGTCGTCATAGAAGACGTACTTTGTCCTGCCACATCGTCGCGAGAGGGGTTGTCGCCAACATTCAGAATAAGCAAAGCAGCAGCGAAACCGAGGTATAATGTGACATAAATGAACGAGGACAAGATGCGCATGATGTCGATGGTCGGTGCAGGCTCGTTGGGGTGTGAACCAGATGACGGTCGGGAGAGGGTAACGGGAAGGTGAGCTGGATCCGGGTCACTGACTCACCCCTTCCTGACCTAACCTTGAATGGGCGGGCGGGCACACTAATTGTTCCAATCCAACTGAGAGAGTCGAGTATCATGGGTCCTGCCATTTGACCATCTCTGTTCTGCCCACGAAAACTCTATCTCTCCCGAGTCGGCGTTCAGTTTCGTGTTGAAGTCGTCCTTGTTCTCCATGAGGTGCTCGAGTGTGGTAAGGTGGTGCTCACGGGCAGCTTTTGGAGTGCGCTGTGTTATGCGTACGGAGACGAATTTCTGGACTGACGGTCGACCATGGATAGCGACGTGTTAACGGCAAATTTCCAAACATGTATTGTGTGGTATGGATATCGATGGGACGAGAGAATTGCAGAGATGGGTAGAGGATCGGCCATAACACAACGCAACGCTGTCGTACGTGGCGCATAGACTGACATCCATTCGTGAGTGAGCACATACAGCTCGTTTGTTACCCTCCGGTTATAAACCAATCCACTTGTTCACGGATGTCAGAGAGCACAACAGCTAAATGAACACACCAAGCGAATCGATGATTGGTAGGAATGCACTGTAGGATCCCAATCAAACACTCGAACGGAACTGGGCCAAAAAAGGAGGGGATTATCGTAGATGTGAAATCACAAAATACTATGCGCAGTCTTGTCGAGACTTGATTGTTGTCGTGCATGTCGACACACGCATTGAATGGGGGTGATGGCACTGCGATCGACAGCGCACCTTGTGTGTCACGTCGGAGAGTGCGGTGGAGGGGGTGCCGTCGACGGGTTGTCGTTATCGTCTAGTCGGTGACACACAATACAAGTCTGGTGATGAACTTGAAATCAAGACCCAACAAGCACGACATTCGAACGAAATAAAATTAATTTGTTGTGACTGAATGAACCGGTTGCGTAAATCTACTGTGATCTGAGATAGAGACTAACAGGGGGAGGGAAGCAGGGGCGAAGAAGCGGCCGAAGTACCAGGAGGTGGCGAGAGGTGAGCGAGCAGACAGCCCAGGGCCAGGGCCAGGGCTGGATCAGAAGGCGGGAAGAAGGAGAAAAGGGGGATGCAAGCCCAGGGCAGGCTGGGGAAACTTGTGTCAAGCGCTGATAAAGGTGGTCGAAAAGCTGAATTAACCGTAAGCGAGGGGGCTTGATCTTGGCTAGATGCGCAAGATCAGCGTCCAGGAGAGCTCGCGAAACATCCAAGGGGAGGGGTGGGGGAGAGGGAAGAAAGGGCGAAAATCACTTTGAATATGTATAGTAACTTGGGGTATTACTACGGAAAAGATGGGCAGGAGTGCTTGCGGAGCCTGAAAAGCGGCATCTTGCCGATCCGGCTCGCGTGCCTCCTAGTTGACATCACATCTGACCCAGTTGGCTCACAACAGTATCTATGTTTCTTTTTCCAATGACACATTGCCAGCAGATTTTGACTTATCCAACACTTAAAAGTATGGGTTGCGCTGGCTTTCGATCCGATCCAACATTCGAATCGCCTCAGTCCATCGTTCGAGCTGACGTTCGCCATGCGCTTCTACTCTGCTGCCCTCATCTCTAGCCTTTTGCTCGCCTCTGCCGTTCTGGCTGACAACCCCGTCGTAATTGGTGGGGTCACGATGACTAGCCCGAGTAATGTACGCAACCCTTCTCTCGAATCTTGAGTCTTCTTTCATCCTGCTTTATTTCGACAGGGTACCTTTCACAACGTTACGACCTCTATTCAAGTTCCAACTGTGTCGGGCAAACCTTTCGATGCCATCGCTGCTTTTATTTCCCTCGCCAGCACAGACTGTCCCGCCGCTGCTCGGGTCGGCATCAACGTTTTGGTTGACAACTCTAGCCAAACCGCTTCCTATGGTCAGCCAGCAAGTTTCACGATCGCATTCGTGTCTGTCTAACATTTTTTGTTGTATATATAGCTTGGTACGAGACAAGTGTCGTGGGCACAATCGATGGTTTCCCAATCCATGCTGGAGACAATGTCACTTTTGAGCTCGTTGCGCCTTACAGCGACTCTGCCACCAGTGTCTTTATCTCTCTCAACAATACCAGCACAAATAATGCATTTTCCTTCGAGGTAAAAGGCAATTACGAGGCTTGCGGGAAGGGAGTACAGTGGCTCGCGGCCAACGTTCCCGTTACAGGAGAGACAGGTCGTTACCATGATATTTGCAACTTTGGCACGTTGGAGTTTACCGGTGCCGCGGCATATGGTCCGACAGGACAAAGCTACAGTCCCCAAGACGAGATCGCTCGTGTCGACCACCTGTCGTTCGACAACGGTACTACCGTGGCCCTCACCACGGTCCACCAGAATTCGATCAACTTCAAGTACGTTTATGATGAAATCCCGTGAGGGACGGGGAAGTTGGTACAGGTTTCTTATGTTTCTAAATAAAGTATCTACTGTACGTCCCGGACGCTTTTGATGAGAACCACAGTGTATCCTTTGGGCAACGACTCGAACAAAACTTGATCCCATCAATACGCGCTACTACACCCCGTTGTTTCCATTTTTTTTTCTCGCGAATCGTAGTGTCTGGAGCATACTGGGCAGTTGTGCCATCACCTTGCTCATTTGTGTTTGGCATGCGATCACTTCCCGGGTTGAATGGTACTGGCTGGTTCTTGGTGTTGAAGGGTCTATCTGCCCTAGGATCCTTTTTTGCTCCAGAGATAGTTGTGATGGCAGCGACCGAGCAATGGTATCATTGGTACGATGCTCATGAGAAAGTGTTGCGGTTCCATAGTAAGTTCTATAAACCAGTAGATATGTCCATCTGATCCACCTAACGCTTCCAGAAAAGGGTATGAATGGTCTATAACATACAGTTTCTTCGCAGAGATGGGAGGCTTTGTGCATCGCGACGACCAAGGCGCTTCACGCACGGTCACATCCCTCGCCCCCATCGTCCAAATACGACCTTGGAGGTTCCGCGAAGTCCGTACGCTGTCAGCAAAGACCACCTGGGAGCCTCAACCGAGCCAATGTGCCATGTACCATGCCGCCCGCCGATCGCCCTGCCAAACCTCGCCCATGTGCACGTGCATGCATGCCATGCCGTCCTCGGTTCTCCCGATGCGCACGGACGCTGAGGTTTCTTCACCCGATGTGTATGCTACGCCCGCCTTGCCAACCCGCTTGTCCTCTGACCGCTCGCCGATGACATGCACCCTTGTGATTTGCCGTTTTGTCGGACGACGCCACGCCCGGTTCTCACCCTCCCGATGCGCACGGCCTGTCCGCCTACGTTCTCCTGACGCGCACGCAAAATCACACATCGCGGACGCAGCACATACGACGTCACGTCAACGTCATCATCAGATGAGACGAGGGCGAGACGAGGGCCATAGACGGCGGAAGCAACGACAAACTACAACGACGACGACGTGGGAGCTGCGCTATCGCGTTGTCGTTGTCGTTGTCATCGGACGAGACGAGGGCAAATGGTGAAGGAGCGACGGGACGAAATGCGAAGGCGAGACGAGGACAGAGCGTGAGGGGGAGGGAAAAACGCGAAGACGACGACGTGACAGCCACGCTATCGTAGTTATCGCATCGTCGTCGGCCGAGACGAGGGCAGAGCGCGGTGGGAGAACGAGAGCGAGAGCGAATGGTAGCGACAACGACGAGGGTGAAAGGCAGTAGCAGCAGCGACCACCGCGCGATCGCGGTTGTCGCGTCGTCCTCATCGTCAAATGAGACGAGGCCAGAGCACGAGGGAAGGGCGAGGGAAGGCGAGGCACAGAGGAAAGGCGATGGCAAGGACGACGACGACGACGTGACAGCTGCGCTATCGTGGCTGTCGCGTTGTCGTCGTCGTCGTCATCGGGCAGGACAAGGACAGACGGGACATGCGCACACTGGGCGATGTCGGGTGGATGAGCGATCATGCCATCGTGGTCGCATCGCCATCGCTGCAAGGGGCACTGTGGGAGGATGAGGGCGGACAGGGCACGTGTGCATCATGCCAGAATAGTGGGAAAGGGGGTGAGGGTGGGTGATGCGCGATTGCACGTACGCGCGCGTCGGGAGAACGTGGGCAGATAAGCCATGCGCATCGGGAGGGTGAAGGCCGTGCAAGTTGGGCGAAGCAACAGGATGATGGCGGGGTGCGCGTCGAGAGAACATGAGCGGACAGGTAGTACGCATCAGGAGGGTGAGAGCCGTCCATGTCGGACATCGTTGTCGTTATGTTGTCGTTGCAGCCATGAAAGGTGATTGGCGGGAGGATGACGGCTGGCTGTGCGTACGTCGTGTCGTGGCCGTGTCGTCGTTGCTGCAAGGGGACCGCGGGAGGATGCGGGCGGGTGGTGCAAGTGCGCCATCAGGCCATAAGCGCCAGGGCGATGCGCAATTGGAGAACATGGGTGGACAGGCTGTGCAGATCGGGAGGAGGCCGTGCGCGTTAGACGAAGCGGCAAGATGAGGGTACGTGGGCATCAGGCCAGAAAAGTGAGAAGGAGGTGATCAGTGGGTGGGCGATGCACGATTGGAAGACGTGGGCGGACAGGCCGTCACTGAGTATTGGAAGGGTGACAGCCATGACCGGGTAGAAGAGGATTATACCACAAGGGAAAGGGGTCTCTTAGACCGTCGGAGTTCGAAAAAAAGTGTTACTTGTAGACTGCGGCTTTGTCTCACTCGTTCGCTTTGGTGGTTCCAGATCCGTCCTACTCGGTGAGTGTACACGTCCTAGTGCTGGCATGTTCGGCTCTTCTAGGTGCAAGTCAGCTGCTCGGTTGTGCAATGTTTTCTTGGTTATGAGGACATTCGAACATGCCCAACCCAACGCCATACAATCCTGGGCTATAATACGACCGCATGATACAGAGTCATGCACACGACCCATGCACAGCAACTATCCCCATGTGTGGAGGACCACATGATGTGGCGTCGACACTTCACCGCAGCAGAAAACAGGATTGGCTCTCTCATCAATCAATAATAGTCACGTGACTTCTCATCAACAACCCGATCAAAGATGATGGCATTGCTTGGATCATCACGTCCAGGGAGGCCCGCTGGACGCACCTAATGGAATACACGAATCTGCGATAAACCTGGACACCCAAGGCAAACGGCCACAATCCCCTCGCCCATTGACTGGTGAGTGAAAGAGATTGCCTCAGTTTCTTGAAATAACATCCTTACTTTATTATCATTATTAATCGAAATGAAACACAACTGGTAGACCTGTGACTCCTTATTCACTATTAAAAGCGACACGTTCCGCTACGCTCTGAAATCGCCCACCTTTCAAGTTGACCCTCACAATGCCCTTCCACTTTGCCCTCATTTTTAGCTTCTTGCTCGCCTCTGCAGTTCTGGCAAACAGCAACGGCCCGGGGGCATCTGGTGGTGTCGAAATTACCGATGGAGATAACGTGTGCCCTGTTTCTCTTGAATCATTTTTTTTTGCTGAATCTCGTACTGGGTGTTAGGGAACCTTCCATTCCGTTACAGCTAGTTTCACAGCTCCATATCTGACGGCTCAATCTTCGTGTGCTGCCGCTGTTTTAATTCTCCTCGACGGTAGAGACTGCCTTACCTCTGTCGAACTCGGCATCGACTTCTATGCAAGCCCACCCCCCGCGCAATCCAGTTACCTAGGTCAGGAAGCTAGTGTTAAACTACCGCATGCATTATTGTCTCAACGTTTTCGTTCTCGTTGTTGCAATAGCTTGGTTCAGGACACTTTCCGGATATCAACCAATCAAAGCGGAATATTTCCCAATCAAAGCCGGAGACAACATCAGTTTAACGGTCAAGCCCTCCGATGACTCTCCCTTCAATGCCACTTTGATTCTTCAGAACCCCCGCACAACCCTGACATTGGACGTTGGGACTGGAGAGGAGCTATGCGGGAAAAGAGTGGGGTGGTTCATGGCCAGCGTTCCGCGGTTTCACGTTGGCGAATTCTACGAATTCTGCGACTTTGGCACGGTGGTGCTTGACGCCGCGGCGTATGGTCTGGAAAACCGAACCCACTATACCCCCATGGATGCAACAGACATCACTGATGTGATGTACACCATCAATGATACCAATCATATCGTGGCTGCCACCCACAGGACCAAGCTTGAAGAAATCGAGTTCAAGTCCACTTCGCGTGAGGGAAGGGGTACATGAATGTTTAAGCTCAGCGAGGGCAAGAAGGGAAGCCAGTGTTCATGGTAGCTCGTTTGTAAATTATGGTATGTATGTATATATTCCTCGTATAGGCATGTTTTCCGCGATGCCGGAGTGGCGTCGCTACTACTTCTTTCCGAGTCCCCCTAGCTGGAGGACTGCGTTGGCGGAGATCCGTAGCGAGCGCAGTATGCGTGAGAAGCGAAGAGCGGTAGTCTTTTCCCTTTGCATCTCATGCACTGTAAGGAACGTGTTGCGCCTACGTGCCGACTCGCGTTCCCGGATCTCACCCTTCTCAGATTCACTACCTACGTCATCCTTTACTCTTTGAGCTACGGACATCTGTATAACCCCTACTTAGTCCTAGTACATCATCATGTTAGTTCCCTTGTAGTCTTCAAATCCACTTCCCTTTTGGCTAGTCGCCATTCGCCCACTCATTCCTGTCTCGCAGACAGCGAACTCCCTACAGCACCATTAGTGGTCGCTCCTCGTCCGAATTTACTCACTGTTTCATTCCTCTCACGCACCCGCGCACCACTCCCACTCGCATGCCGCGTACAAGGTAATCACTCGATCGTTTCATACTTGTTCGACGCTGCGTCACTCGACACCCATCGCCCAGTCCGCCCTCACAGCGCGCTCTTGCCTCGACGGATTCAGGTCCAGCTTTGGGCTGGAAAAGCCTATGGCTTTTCGTCCATACTCAGCTAAGTACTTTCCACATGCGACTTTCTTCATCCCATGCATCAACATGGCCTGCACCTCGCAGCCTTTACGCATAGACATGAAAATCTCAAGTGAGTGACCCTGACGACCACCACGTTACGTTCATTGGTCACTACATCGCCACAGAATCAGAGATACGCAAAGGAAACGCAGGCAATACTGTGCCTAACAAAGAGGGGTAAAATGCCATCGGAAATGTCAAATGAGCCCGAAGCTCGCCGGAGAGTTCACCCCTGACATAGAAGGCTGACCAAGCAACGGAAATGCTTTGTTGGGTAAATTGCGGCGTCGTCTGACAGAGTTCGTAGCCATCCTAAGGGCCTCCGCGGGTCCAATTGCTTGGAGAGTACAGATCCATCTGACTCGGTGAGTGGATACGTCCTAGCCCTGGTGTCGTGTCGCTTCATTTGAATATGCCTAACCCATCGCCATACAGTCCTGCCAGGCCGTAATCCTACTGCAAGCTACCAACGGACATGCACAGCGACAATCTGTACGTGAGTGGAGGTCCCCGCTGACACATGACATGGCATTGACACTTCACCGCGGCATGAACAAGCAGGACTGACGACAAACGGTTCATGGTTGCCTGCGGCTATCTCGCACATGCACGCCCCACTACATTGTAATATTTCCGAGCGGGACGCGTGCTGACAAGCTTACATGTGTAAATTTCAACATAACTTTGTCTATTCATCGGACATGGATATAAGTCCCACCAGGAGTCGACGTGTACAAGGTGCCATGTGCCATGCAGCACTACGGTCGTTGAGCGGAAACGTGAATTGTAGGTACCCCGTCAACGATACGAAAACAGATGACTTATTAATTGACCAGCGGTGATCTGTAACTTTTCTGTTTGGCAGAAGGTTGCCTTACAACAGCCTAATCAAGGACGGCATTGCATTGCTTGGATGTTCTCGGCCGAGGGAGCCCTCCAATAGGCACTAGACGCACCCAATCGCACACACGAATCTGTGATAAACATGGACGGCTGGTCGAAATAAATTTTTGAAAGAATGAAATGCTGCTGGCAGCCCTATGGCTCTTAAAAGCGACAGGTCCCGCTGTGCTCTGAAATTGCCCACCGTTCACATTGACACTCACCATGCTCCTCCACTCTGTCCTCGTTTCCAGCTTCTTGCTCGCCTCTGCAGTTCTGGCAGACAACAACAAGGCATCTGGTGGTGTCATTTTTACCAGCCTGGATTATGTGTGCTCTTTTTTTCTGAATCGTCTTTTACCTGAATCGCATACTGGGTTATAGGGAACCTTCAGTTCCATCACCACCACTATCGAGGTTCCACCTGTGACGGGCAAACCTCAAGATGCTGCCGCTGCTTTTGTGTCCCTCGACGACACAGACTGCCCCATATCTATCCAAGCCGGCATCAGCTTCATTGTCAACCAGCACCCCATGACACCCACTTACCAAGGTCAGGAAGCAAGTGTTAAACTACTGCACGAATGACTGTCTCAACGTTTCCGTTCTCGTTGTTGGAACAGCTTGGCTCCAGATTCGGCCCTCCGGATACCAATTATTGAACCAAAGTACTTTCCCAGTCCTCGCCGGAACCAATGTCACTTTCGGGATCACTGTGCACTCCGTTTCCAACTTCTCTGTGCATTTTGAGAACCTCAACATACGCAACTCCCGGACCTTGGATGAAGTTGAACACGAATACGAGATCTGCGGGAATAAAGTAGAGTGGGGGATGTCCAGCATTCCGTACCCTGACAATCCGTCATATTACCCAGATGTCTGCAACTTTGGCATATTGAAGTTTGTGAACGCTACGGCGCACGGTCCGACCGGAACACTCTATCTCCCCCAGGACGAGCAGGCAAAAGTCCTCTACATGTCGCTCGACAACGATACTACCGTGGCCGAAACCAGGGTCGACAAGAGATCCATCAACTTCACGTACGTTTATGACGAAATCCCGTGAGGGATGGGGTTGGTGAATGGTTATCACTAGGAAAGGAAGGGGGAAGGTCAGAGTTGGTAACTCGTTTGTGGATTGGCAGATTTTCAAATCCCACCATTCCTCGCCCGATTGTATATTTCCACAACATGTCGTCATTTCTGTATATACACACATACAAGTCTTTTCGAGTCCGTGAGCACCTTGCGTCGACACTGGATGATATGTGCGCATGCAAGTTGGAACGAACTTGAAAGATTTGCACCCTCGAATGACGGGTGAGATCCCTCATGGGACAGATGAAAAGATATGGTGACCGATGACTGGCACATGCACGCGTCACTGTGTCAGTGTGTCACTCCAACATGGTTTTAAATTTGTAAAACATCCTCAAATCAAGAGTTCGGTAAAGGACGTCGGTGAGTTGGCTTGGAACTCGGTTGACCTCGAACAGCAATTTTTTTTTTTTTTTAGAAAAAGTAACCATCCCGTGTCATGATCGATCGATCCGCTGCCTGCAGCGAGCATATTTCATTGATATCAAACTCGATTTCAGTGCTTGCTTTGAGCTAGTACATATGTGGGTCTCAATGCTTGAGCACCTATCTTATGCATAAATGTCTGGCTACTACAGTACCATTTCAATCGATTCGTCATCACGTGACTTGATCAAAAATCTCAAAAAATCCCAAAAATCGAGAAAAAATTAAATCCGATGAGAAAAAAAAACGGTGTGACACGTGACAGACGAATCGATCGAAATGGTACAGTATACCCGCCCACAACACAGGTCCGACTCTGAGTCGGAATATTTGTCTTCGTGGTAGCAAATGTTGGGACATGATGCTAGACAGAGGGTAAATACTATGCTAGGTAAGTATATATGAATAGAAATAGGTGGGACAAGTGGCTTACCTCCAGTCGAGTGGTACGAGACCAAGTACACGCGATGTCCGTAAAAGGAAAGGTAGGAAAATAATAGTAAATAAATGTCCATAGTAGCGGAGGGCTGGATCTCCAACAGCAAATGTCAGCAGCGTCACCCCGATTGCCACGACCACACCCACTTGGAACGTCGGTCCATCTAAAACTGCCGGCAGAGTTACCAGGGATCATCACCTAGGGCATTCGAATGATCGAGGACGCACACGTGTAAAGTTTATGCAAGTAACTTTTGCCTAGTACATAGGGTGTGTTTCTCATAATGTACATTGGGTTTTCGACAACCTACTTATACGTCATAACTGTATGTCCAAATCAGACAGAAATTATTGATCTGGCTGGTTGTTTGAACTTGTTTCATACGAACCTGGACAGTACCTGGTGTCATGGGATTGACAGGAAAAAAAAAAAAACCCTGTAAACTCGCGTGCGTTGTCATGATGTGACCACTGCTTGTATCGAGTGAGAGGTAACATGGACTGAAGAATCAATCATATGAGAGACGGGCGAGTTCCTCTGTTGTGAGTGACTGACTATCTACACACCGTGACTCGCCACTCTTTATATACGAACAGGACAAGGGGCACGACGAAAAGGGATACGTGAAACAAACGAGGAGTTACCTTGCTTACAAGCCCTGTTTGAAAATGACATTGAGTCGGCGATACTATAGTGACAGGTGCAGCGTAGTATAAAGGCATGCGGCCGCGCTGCACTCTCGATCCTATCGATCCTATAGTCAAACATCAACTCAGCGTTCAGGTTTCACTATGCGCTTCCATTCCGCCCTCATCTCCAGCTTCTTGCTTGCCTCTGCAGTTTTAGCCGACACTAGCATTACCACTGCCGGAGCCGAACTGGATAATGTATGTGCCGTCGTGCTCTTGAATCGTGTCCTACTCAATCTCATATTTTGACAGGGAGCTTTTCGCATCGTTTCCACCGATGTGAATGTTCCACAATTGTCTGGGAACGTTTCTGATAGTATCACGGTTGCGGTCGTCTTCCAGTCCAATGGCAAGGACTGTCCCAACTTTGCTTTGATCGGCTACTACTGTAATATCCTGCCCTCATCCCAGACTTATTGCATGGGTAGGAAAATATAATTATATTGGATTCACTATTGTCTCAACCTTTTTTTTTTTCTTGTCGGACATAGCTTATTCCGAAGTCAACGGCAACTACACAGAATTCACCGACTTCGGATTCGGTCCCGGAGACAATGTCACTCTCAGGCTTACCTCGCCATCCAATGAAACTACGCAAAGCGGCACCCATGTGTTTATTCAGAATCTCGGCACACTTAAGTCGTTGGACCATGATTTCACGGACACCGCTTGTGGGAGCAAACCGGGATGGATTTTGTCCCGCACTCCAAGTGCTGATAGTGGTTTCCTTGAACTTGCCCGCTTTGGACAATTGGACTTTTACGCTACCGAGGCATACCCTCTGAGTAGCCTGGAAGGGGATGGACCTGCGGATGGGAAACCCTGGAACATGGCGGATCAGAACGGTCATCTTATCGCCATCGCCCAGCCCAAAAAGAAGTCAATGGTCATCAAGGACATTTGAGGCTGAGAAGGTACGGGTTTTGATGTAGTGAAGGGAAGGGAAGGCCCATCTACGAACGATGTGCACGACAACTGCTGGAATTATTAGTGCTGGCGTATTACCTTGCATTTCGAGAGACGCTTTGATTTTTCTATCGAAATTTATCAATTGTGCTTTCCTGGTCATCCGCTAAATGCACTGAGCTTGGTTGTACGGCCAGGTATTTTGTGAACGCATGAGCCAGATGGCGTGTCCACCCGTCCCTCTCACTCCGAATCCACCTGATACACCACCCCTCCCCGTTATCGTCAACTACACCCCGAGCATCTCATGTTGACTCCCGCTCGCAAACATCATCCCTATCCCGCCCATCCCCTCGTTCCACCCCACACACATAATGTCCGGCGTCTCGATCGAATGATGCAGCGGTCTTATAGACCGTAACAGGGCGGTCTTCCCGCGATCCCAAATATGCCCGTCGCTCACTGTGTGTCACACGCGTCGAGTCAGCTAAGTATGTATGTTATACGACGACCTGAATAGGGAGTACGCATACCCTTCCCGACACAAAATATAAACTACTCGTCGTGCCCCCCCCCCCCCCCCCCCCCCCCCAACCCCCCCCCCCCCCCCCCCCCCACCCCC